>NMUG010001581.1:0-17568 GCA_002855965.1 Monotropa hypopitys | reverse complement strand
ACTTGTTCAATTGACAAGTTACAGTGCATTGTCACTGTAACTTTTTCCAAACTGTAAAATTTTATAATAAATATGGTACTTGTTTTATAGATATCTTCAAGACGATCACAAAAATATATTTTTTATAATTTTTTGATTTGTGTATCTTTAGATAAATCGTTTTTAATAAAATACATAATTTTTTACTTCTCCCGCAACCGCAAGGGCATATACGGAAAAAATAAGATGGGACCTGGCGAGGTAAAAAATTTCTTTGCCCTGGACCCGCTCATAAATAAGTTTGAAAAATAGGACCGGGCGATAAATTTCCGTTAAAAAACAGTACATAGATTATTTATTTTTGTAAAAACTAGTTTTAAAAACTGTGTAATGTTTTTTTGTTTTTAAGTAAAAACAGTACATTAAAAAAACAGTACATAGATTATTTTTTTTTGTAAAAACTATTTTTTAAAACTTTGTACTGTTTTTTTTACCAAAAATAGTTTTTAAAACTAGTTTTTACAAAAATAAATAATCTAATTTAAAATATAGTTTTTTTTAAAAAGTTGAGTTTAAAAAGTAATGTTTTTAACGACAAATTTTATAAAAAGAAATTAGAAAATCATTTCATTAAAATGTTTATTTTTTACTTAAATTAAAAAATTATTTTTTAATTTGAATTAAATGTATATATGAGAGGGGGGACATGCGTGGGAGAAGTGGGGTCATAACAGGGAGGCCCACCTTGCCACCTCAGCCATCTGTCCGAATAGCAAAATTGAATTATACATGTATTTTGATATCCTTTTCTAATTTCTTAAACCCTAACAAGCCTTGTTCTTGTGCAATGCATGGAAGACAATTTGTAGATTTTATTATGGGTTACCCTATTTTTCACGTGTAGTTTATATACATATATATATATATTGTAATTACATGAATTTTATTAATATTTTGATTACATATGTTTTAATTTAATTTATTGATCAGTTATTGGCTATTTACTTTTATTTCGAATACTAGAGGAAAAATTCTAGCGTATGTTGGAGTGAAATAGCAACAGGTTGGACTGGACTAAAACATGTGAGTGAGTAATTAATTTTGTAAGAAGGATATAATTAGATAGACTTTGTTTAAGAACTAAAAATACCAAAAGTCTAGAAATTTAGGGATAACCCTTTAGAGACTTTCATTTGAATATAATATTGATGGATCTTGGCAAAGCAATAAAAGTTATTCCATTATGGACTATAGATCATGAGTTCTAATATTGAAAATAGTATCTATATTTGCATGGAAAAGACTGTATATATCAATCATTCCTCAGATCTTATATATGACCTTATATATGTGAAAGCTTTGTGCACTAGGCACGCCTTATCTATAGATTATATTCATCTAGTGCCTTCTCATTCTTAGATATGTTTATCAATTATTGGACTCAATTGAATTCATCAACTCTATTGCCCACAGCCACCACTACCTTCAACCATCGTTAAAAGGCATGTAAATGTTCATATTCGGGTACTCTAAATTAAATTTATTGGGTTTATTTAGTTTTTATTAGAGTTTAACATTTGTTGTGTTTCATGTCTTAGATAAAAAAAACTTTATTCAAACGAGTTAAAAATGAAAAATAGCAAAAGTCGAGGAATCTTGTGTCATGTTGAGAGAAGGAGCAAAAAAATTAAAAAAAAAGTTTTTTTGAAAAAAGATGAAGCAAACTAAAAAATTGATTGATCGGACTTCAGGAGGACATCGATCGAACAAATTTACCAAATCAATAAAGTGGTTTGTGTGGACAATTTTTTTTATAATTTTGTACGGATTTTCTTTCCAAAAGGATAGAAGCGATTTAGAACATATTTAAGCAATTTTTAAGTCATGTTAGGGTTATCTATCATTCTATCTAAGTGATTGTAGAGTTATCTATCATTCTATCTATCATTACAGAGAGGCAACACGAGGACTATAAAGAGAAAACCTAAAATCAAGAAGAAAAACCCAATGATTCATGTTTTTCAACATTGAAGATGGGAGCATTTCAACTCCCATGATTACTAATCTCCTTGTCTAGGGTGTAAATAAAGTTCTTGTCTAAGTAACTTTCTATTGTATTTTGATTTACGACTTTGTCTGATTCAAATGTGGACATATAACTTAAAGATTTATTCTTTTTATGAAATTGTTAATAGTTTATACCATTCTTCGTGTTTAGATTCCGATGCTCAAACACCTTCATACAACGGTTTTAATTGATTTGAGATAATTGATTAAGATAAGTTATACTTGCTTGTTGGTTTTGTTGTATATCAAAAGTCCTTCCGCAAGCGTAGGGAAATTGTCGTACAAGCATAGTACTCGATAAGACCGGGGTCGAATCCACAAGGAGGCTTGGTTGAAAATGGGTTCAAGGGTAAATCGATGAATGGTTTTGGCAGTAGGACGCTAGCCTTGGGGATTTGGATCGTGTTGATTATGGAATACTACTTCTAATTTAAGATAAACAATTATTAAAGGGAGCTAGGTCTAGGGTTTTTACACCACCCAATGTTCGTGTCACTTCATGTTCCCTCTAAAATCATATGCATAGATATTCATTCACAAAAGATATTGCCACTGAGGAATCTACCAAACACCTTATGAATTATATTCTAAGAACCATGGGTGCCAAGGTTCATTGAGTACCTGTGGGCAAAGATTTGCGAATCGCTAGGGTTTGATAGACGTAGGGTTCACTTTCGATTATGAATATCCATATAATCAATAAGAATGGAGAGAACGTTCAATAAACCGAACCATGGGATGGGAATCACCCGACCATGTGTAACACCCCGAAAATTTTAAATCATTTTTATAGATAAAGGATGGATAATAAGGATGGGATGAAATTCACTACCTAAGTTATAAAATTCACGAGGCACCCAACAAGTGAAATAAATCCACTAAAATGGTACAATGATAAAGAAGAGTACAAAAGAGCGGAAGAATAATAAATACAACAACTGACTACAACATCTACTAAAGTAAACAAAACTGAAAGTGCAAATGAGAGAGAACCTCCAAATAGAATCCTGCAGCTACTCTGAGAACTCCAATCGACAAGTCCTCCTAACCCTGCAACACAGAACACTGGGGGAAAGGGGAAAGGGTCTGAGCTATTCACGCACTCAGTAGGAAAACCTCTAACTACTAACAAGCATGCACAAGGTGGGTGGGTGCTCAAGTGTCCACATGCTAAATGTGCCAAGGACAACAATAGAAAATAAGACCAAAGATATGCAAATTCATCCTCAAGGAGCAATGGATACAAGTGCCTCACTAACTATAAGTAGATTCTAATCCTCAAAACTGCAAAGAACATAGTGAGACAATCTCCAAAATCCAACCAACGTGGACTACTATCCAAACACAAGTCCAAACCTCCACTACTAGGGTAAGACAACCACAAAGGCCCACTAGAAGGGCCCAAAGAACCACACCATCAAGACTATACTTGCCAACTTACTCAAAAAATCCCCTTTTAAACTGAGACATTGTTATAGATTAGATTCATGGATGATTTGTGGATATTTGGATGATTGGGGTAAGTTTTTAAATTCTCTCAACTTTATCAAAACAAGGGAGCCATATACGTCCACCTTGACGAAACAAGGGATAGCCAACCTTTATTCATTGTTATTAATATTTTACAGTATATTCCCAACTTGTCAAAATAAGAGGGTCGGGTGTCTCAACCTCATCAAAATAAGGTAGTAATCAATGTGTTAAGTTGTCCTAAAACCCACAGGGCAGTACTTTCAGTCTAATTCCGAGACTTACTTGGGAACTCGTATTTCCCCCTTTGGCCAAAGACTTTTTTCCTAGATCCTCACCCATCAGTGATCATTAGAGATTACGTGTCTTACGGGAACATGTATCTCCCACTTAAGACGTTTAAGGGTGATCGATATCACCTTGGGCACTAAATACCCATTATCATCATTCATATATGTTTATCTCTTTCATTAAATATGTGAGTCATAGGTGAAGGATTTAAGATTGAGTGTAGGTAGCCCTCGTAGGGCACATCCCTCGTATTTGACATTTATTAAGTATCTTGAATCTCTTATTTAGTTCTTCAAATCACAACTTAACCTTGACGATATCAAGGGAGCCCGTCATTTCCTTCAATGCCATCCACCTTGACGATATCAAGGGAGGCCGCACCAATCGTCACCACATTTAAGGACTACTCTAACTCATCATGTTTTCACACATTGATTCTTAAATCAAGTCTAGACACCCGAAGCACAGGGGAAGTATCTAACGAATCAAGGGATGCCATTTCCCATAAAACATATCTAGGCAAGCCATGACAAATCCCAATTTCACTTCAATGTCCAACTTGGAGACTTGTTGAACACACACGACCCACGTAGCACCAGGGTCACCTAGAACCTTAAATAACCTCAAATAACCTCAAAATGACTCAATACGTTCCCAAATCAAGTCTATAACCCATTCGGACATTTTATCGAACACATGGTGGCCATTGGATTCCAAGGTCACCTAGGAACTCCACAAGTCCACTAACACTCTCACCACACTCAAAATCAATCACCGATACTCACTCAAGCAACACATCGAGCACTTGCTCTTTGTAACCTCGAAGACCAAGAATACAACCACCTAGACCTTCTACATGCACAAGGTTAGGACCAATCTTCTCTAAATCAAACCCTCACAAATCAAATACCAACAAGAGCTCTAGGTATCCTGGGGAAAATGAACAAGAAGGAAACAATTACCCACACATGCACATACAAGAGAGAAGAGAGAGGTCACTTTTGAGCCAAGAACCCAAAATCTCTAGATGAGAGATTCTTCACGAGTCGATGATCTAAGACCACCACGACGAAGCTATCAAGATGCTCTCTAACGTTAGTGAAAGGTTTCTCTTCAAAAAACCTAGGCAATCACCCCAAATGAGTGAGAGAAGATAAAAGATAGAGAGAGAGAGAAATCGAGAGAGAGATGGAGAGAGAGACTTACGACAGGGAGGGGGAGGAGAATCCACCAATCCCGAGCCTATACACACTCATACAAGGCCCAAGAAAAGAACAAAAAGCCCCCACTTAATCTTTTAGAAAACTTCACAGAACCCGTTACCGGTAACGCGGACATGCCCGTTACCAGTAATGCAACACTCAAGACTGCCCAAACATAGCCCGTTACCGGTAACGTGTATGTGCCCGTTACCGGTAATGCAACTCTCCAGAGTTCAGCCAAGAGCACCCATTACCGGTAACGCGCCATACTCTGTTACCGGTAACACGTACCCAATGGTGGATCTATTCAGAGGGGGAGGGGTATGGCAAGTATCACACACATGTTTGGAAAAAGCAATTTTTTTTAGTTAAGTGTAAAAAAAATAATTAGAAAAATTTTATTAGTGAAACAAATTAAAAAATTTTAATAGTGCCACACCCAATTTTTGTTTCTGGGTCCGCCACTACACGTACATCGGCTTTTTCACTAAAACTATTGTCAGGTATTTCGGGCCTAACTTCTTCGTTCGAACTCCAATTGAGACGATTCAAATTGTGTTACTTTCGTAATAAAATTTTCTACAACTTTTATGAAGAATACAGTTTATTTTTTAGAATATTTCGGGGTCATAATGGGCCTAGGAAGCCCTTGGCACATTGCCAGGACAACCTGAAATAACATCAACTTGATACCGGGAACTCTCATTACTCCAAACCGCCAAATTATCATCTATTAAAGCCCAACCTTGGTATTTTTCCATGAAAACTCTTTTTCATAAATAAAATATATTATTTTCATTGTTTATAAAACGTATTCCCAATAACTATTTTATAAAATTTTAGGAGTGTGACAAACTACCCTCCTTACAGAAATTTCATCCTCGAAATTTACATAGGGACGGGAGAGGATGAAAATCAAAACCAGACGCGACTGACAGTACCAAAAAATCGCACTCCCTCAATGTTTAAATCAAGGATCAAAACTCATCCCCATCACGATCGCACAAGAGTCGGCTTACAAGAGACGCACTAATATTTTCAATAAGGATGATTGTATTCAATACAGTTTTACAGATGCTCGATGAACACAAGATCAAACACAGCTATGCTTATGTACCAACACCCCACGGATCATTTCCAAATAAACGAAAGGTTGCATGGGTATGTTTCACAATTCACATACCAACGACTATGCTACGGATACGCCGATACGCCGACATGCCAAGCATACACCGACACGCCACATTCTACAAGTGCTCTCAACCAACTATGCATGTATGCATTGCAACACACCAACACACATATAACATCACACACACATCCTGGTGCGATAACCGTATGACATATGTGATTTGTTTTGAGATGCTCCGATCGGTAGCGCTTCTCAAACCAATTCGTGCACGTCAAACATATATCACATGATCAAAGGAGAATACTCACACACACCAAAATATATATGTGCTAGCCCAAACAACATGGCATAGCATCATACTCACACCAAGACTAAACAATATATTCGTACCCAAATTTTCCACGACCAATCGAATACATACACCTCTCGTCCACAATCTTATTGCCGATGATCGAAACAACATCCAACTCACAAGAACGCGATCGAAAGTATAATCAGTGGGAATGGAAACCCCTTACTCCACTCGAGTTCTGCAACCAAGTGGAACTACTCACCTTCGAACCAAGAATGCAATACTGATAGAGAGGCAAACATAAGAGCACAAAGTCCTTCGAACAAGTAAATTTTCACCGGAATTAGAAATGATATAAGGTTACCACATGTTGCCCAACTAGAAGATAGGAACGAAGCAACACATTACATGAGTGATTCACAACCTAAGACACAACTCAAATGAGATACTACAAAAAACTTAAGAAGTTCTACAATAAGTATCAAACATAATACAACCCAAGAAAATATCACTAAAGAGTCAACAAGTTCCACAGCGAATCGCGATACAGAGTACGAGAGAAGAAACAAATACAAAAAGGACTTCAATTCAATGCCAAGGAACGTCAATAAGAGGATCGCCAGATCATGACTCCACAGCCTCACAACAAATGGTCGAATACATGGATACAAACAGAATTCAACCTTCTACATTTATAATCCTCCGAGCTAATCAACTCGGATGCAAGACGGGACAAGATTTGAAATTTGGAAGTAGATTGGGAGACAATCACGTCACCCAAGGCTAATTGCTCGAACTAAAATTTTAACTTCTCACGGAAGGAATTCAAAAAATGATGGTCTCCAAAGGTGGTTTCAAACTCGTCCTAAGACATGCCCTCCAAAGAAGAAGTATAGAAAAATGGCCCACCCCGCATCGACACTCTTAGGATATTTCCTCTTGTTGTCGCAACCGCACTCCACCATATGTTGGTTCTTCCAAAAATTGACACGCAGAAAAAGGCTCTCTAACGCCATCACTAACGATTTAGAAGGTATCGAAGATCTTATAGATCCCAATGAGCCAAAGGTTGGCCTCAATTGGATCACGGCACACACGCAAATTCATCAATCAACTAGACCCTCAAATATACAATAGGTCTAAGGCCAACATACATCCAACTTGACCACTTCTACCATAGGGTGAAGCATTAAACAAAGAGTAAATATGCCGCAAATCGCACCTTAAGCCAAAGACTAACACGATACTACCCCAAAACATCGACTTAGACTCATGGCTACCCAAACTAAATCGATCTTATGAATGATTATCACCAAAGGGCCATAACCCTTAAGAAATACGCTATGAAGTCTTGGCAACACATCAAGATTTTCCACAAGATCAAGGGGAAACTTAAACTTAAATAGACCGAGACGTCTAATTTCCAATAACCACAAGAATCCAAACCTCAAAATGGGAAGATAACCAAACCTTCGAGACTACAAGGATTTCAAGAAGGATACCCAACACCAAATTACGACCAAGGACACAAAAGACCTACTACATCATGCCATCAAGGCCAAGGTTCCACCTCCCAAACACAGAGGCAAGGAACAGTCACACAAGAATCCTAACTATCTCCAAGGACTTCCATTCCACTATAGATCACAACTGGACTCTATCGACACAGAGAAGCCTAATAGTATACAAGAGTGACAGAAAATGCATCAAAATGCAAGGAATGAAGGCAAAGGACGTACAACCACTATAGAGCGACTAAATTGGTGCAAGAGAACAACACTTAACTTCCCAAGGACTAGAAGGAGTCAACATCCTTGGAAGGAGAACAATACACAAGAATAGAATACAAGAAAGTGCACGACATGCGCAAGCAACAAATGGTTCATGGAATACGCATGAAGAACCCAAAGAGACTAAGTGTGTCCCCATGGTTCCAAGGTATTGAACCGGAAGCTCTGATACCAATTTTAATACCCCGAAAATTTTAAATCATTTTTATAGATAAAGGATGGATAATAAGGATAGGATGAAACTCACTACCCAAGATATCAAATCCACGAGGCACCCAACAAGTGAAATAAATCCACTAAAATGGTACAATGATAAAGAAGAGTACAAAGGAGCGGAAGAATAATAAATACAACAACTGACTACAACATCTACTAAAGTAAACAAAACTGAAAGTGCAAAGGAGAGACAACCTCCAAAGAGAATCCTACAGCTACTCCGAGAACTCCAATCGATAAGTCCTCCTAACCCTGCAACACAGAACACTGGGGAAAGGGGAAGGGGTCTAAGCTATCCATGTGCTTAGTAGGAAAACCTCTAACTACTAACAAGCATGCACAAGGTGGGTAGGTGCCCAAGTATCCATATACAAGACATACCAAGTACAACAACATGAAATAATACCAAAGATATGCAAATGCATCCTCAAAGTGCAATGGATACAAGTGCCTCACTAGCCATAAGCAGACTCTAATCCTCAAAATTGCAAAGAACACATCGAGACAATGTCCAAAATCCAACCAACATGGACTACTACCCAAACACAAGTCCAAACCTCCACTACTAGGGTAAGACAACCACGAAGGCTCACTAGAAGGGCCCAAAGAACCACACCACAAAGACTATACTTGCCAACTTACTCCAAAATCCCCTTTTAAACTAAGACATTTTTATAGATTAGATTCACGGATGATTTTAGGATATTTGGATGATTGAGGTAAGTTTTTCAATTCTCTCAAACTTGTCAAAACAAGGGAGCCATATACGTCCACCTTGATGAAACAAGGGATAGCCAATCTTTATTCATTGTTATTAATGTTTTAGTAGTGAAATAATGACAACTAGAGGCTAGCATTTTCAGAAATAACCCCTTGTATTTCTGGAAATGCAAAAGCATGTGTATGAATTGTAAGGTTGCAGGGTATGGAATTTCTAGAACATAGGTGTCCAACTTCCGAAAATGAAGGACTAAATCAAACCAATTTCTAGAATTAGAAGTTTAATTTCCAAAAATTTAAGGGTAATTGAATAGTAACTCTATGAAACCTAATTTAAACCTTCCAAACTTGATTGAACCCTAACCTAATCATTCATTATTATGAGTTGTAAAAGGTTTATAAGGGTTAAGGAAGGTTATTAGGATGTGTACTGCAAGTTAGTTAATTAAAGTAAATGTGATTTGAGAATGAAACAAAGCAAGTAGTTAATTATTTGTTGATTAAATTTTCACTATCAATGTTATTCTATTGGAATATTGATGTGAGATTTGTTTTAGGAGTTGATAAGGGCACACCTGATGTGCCAAGATAATCAAAATCAATATCACTTAAAATATAAAGGTGAGTGAGTTTGATTATTGCAATTATTTAAATGCTTTTTTGTTTATTATTTCCAACATTGTGGAAGTTTCTTAATTGTGTAGGTGTTGTTGTTTGTCATAAGTTGTACACCTTGGATTATGCTAGCAACATGATTTGTTAAGAAGGCATTTAGAAATATTTAGTGATGTTCCTCCATGCAACATTATTTTTCACATTCCGGATCCAGTTCAGCAACCCGAGATGGTTCATCTGCAGACCCTAGCTGTGGCATGACCGGTGGCTTGCCCACCTACGGCCTCTGAAAAATACCTTTCTTTTTAGTGTGCTTCTCAAAAAAATTTATAAGAGAATAAAACATTTTCTTGCAACGAAATTAAAACTCTTTTTATTCAACTTATTAACATCATCTTTAAAATCTTAACAGGTATCCATACCGGTATACCATCGGTATTGTTGGGGGCTGAACTAATCAGAGTCTGGAGTCACGACCTCCTCCGGGAGGACCACAACAAAGGCCAGCAATCAAAGGGCCGAGCAGATCAGCACCACTAGAGGAAGTGCATGGGGCTCGCTTCGGCACTAAGGCCTCACAGTCCTGGGACAGCCCTGCCAATGATACAGCAAGCCGAGGTCATACGACCGAGCAAATACAAGGGCCGACGGAGGGAGCTCCCTCGGGGTCACTTCGGCATAAGAGGTTTATTACCCAGGGACAGCCCCCGGCAACGGTTCACTGTGCCGAAGGGTGCTCCTTCGGCCAAACAAGACAAATACCTCGACTGCAGAGAAGATTCCCTCGATAGACGGCATCCCAGGTTTTGCGCACATGGCAGACATAAGCCTGACACAGAGATCAGCTTTTCCGTGATTCCCGTAGCATGCCAGACACGCTTTTCATATTTTCTGTTGCCCAATGCTGTCAGGCGGAGATGCCTGACATTGTCGGGGCCGACCGGTCGGCCAGATGTTCAGACGCACTGGGGGACAGGCACACTGTCCGATTGTGCAGGTGGGCGGTTCCTTCGCACCAAAGTGTGTGTCTTACACTCGCTGATGGCCCTATATAAGGGAGTTAGCATTCAATGCAGAGGTAGACCTTCTCTCACTAGCCCAAACTCTGTCTATTTGCTCTCTCTCTAAAATCCCTTGCTGACTTTGCCATCGGAGGGTCCACCGGCGACATTTGCCGTAGCCTAACGTGTTTTCTTTTGTAGCTCAACCATCTCCGCCGCTAGCAACCGAGAACTACCGCAAGAAAGGCCTACCCCCCAACAATTGGCGATTCTATTGGGGAATCCTTTATCAAACTCTCAAACCTCAGTTTTAGCTTGAAGATGGCCTCAAAAAACCAAAACTCTAAGGGAAATAAGTCTGATGGCCGAAGGAACAAGGGAAAGGAAGTTGCGAGAGAAGGAGACTCTGCTCTCCAAACCCCCGAACGTTCCTGCACCGGTGACGCCAGTTACCACACCAGCGAATGCCCTAATCCTCCGGCCAAGCTTATCACTAGGCAGTACATCCGTCAGCTGGAAGGAGATCTGGGCCGGAGGGATCACCAAATCGACGCGCTCATTCGGGAGATGGCTCTCCTGAGAGAGGCCACCAAAAAGAAAAGGGTGGCACCCAGCCGTGCCGAAGACCAATGAGAATATCAGACACCCTCTTAGAGGAGGAGTATGTCTGAGCAAGATAGACCTTCAGTCCTGAATAGGCTTGGGAGGAGAGAAGAAGAAGTCCCCATCCGGTAGAGGGTCAACGAGAACCGACGCATCAGGCGCCAAGTCTCGCCTCCCCGGAATAGGGATGAGCATTCGGCCGAGAGTCGTCGGCCACCTGTCTTTGACCGTCTTTGTACCAACGCGGTTCCAGTAGCTCAGAGACCTCACCCAGCACGGGATTTGTCACCAATCCGCGATTAGAGGCACAACGGTCATGGAGAAAGCCAGGTACATCACTCAGAGCAGGAGGTTACTCAAAGGAGAAGAAGGGAGGTCCCATGCACTCCGTTCACTCTAGAAATTGAAGCCACAAGACCTCTGGTAGGCTTATCTGCCCCCAAGTTCAACAAGTATGATCCCAAAATAGATTCATACACTCAAATCGTGCACTTTAGGCAGATAATGTCCCTCTACTCAGGGGAGGATGCCTTGATGTGCAAGTTGTTTCCATCCAGCCTAGGCGAGGTTGGGTTACTCTAGTTTGACCGACTACCGGTAGGGTCCATCCACTCCTGGAAAGACCTTTCAGCGACCTTTTTGGCTCGGTTCATCACCAGTTCCAGGGTAAAGAAAAACGTTGATTCCCTCCTCGGCCTTCGGCGAGCGAGGTCAGAATCTCTGCGCTAATACGCAGCCCGGTATTGGGACCTCTACAATGAGATTGAAGATTGTGATCAAAAAATCGCAGTGACATCATTTAAACTCGGCCTGGATCACTCCAGCCGAGAGTTTGAGGATCTGATGTTATTCCCCCCGGCCACCGTGAATGAGCTCATGGCTAGGATTGAGCTCCATACCAAACTACAAGAAGCCAAGGAGGAGAGGAGCAAGTCCGAACAATGATCCGGTCACGGTTCCAACAACAACAGTGTGGTCAGAAGGAAGGAGACCATCACTGTCTAGTCGGGGGAGCCCCAGACGTATAAGCCGTACGAATTTGTGGCCCACACTACCGTCTTCAAGCAGCCAACATTTGTGCTCCTTCGCAAAATCCAAAAGGAGCCGTTTTTCAAATGTCCAGAGAAGCGGTTGGGAGCCCAAAGAGATGACAACGACAAATTCAGGTGCTCCTACCACAGAGAAAAAGGGCACTTGACAACTAACTACTGGGCCTACAAAGATTTTCTTGAGGAGCTGGTCACTGCGGGCCACTTTGGGGAGTATATTGATACAGAAAAATAGCCGCTGCCGTACCGAAAGAGGATCCCAAGTCGGCCCTTCGTATTATTAACATGATCCATGGGATGGTGGATCATCGAAGGGAGGAGCAGCTTCGGTCAGAGCTCCAATGGATAGAGGCAAAAGAGATCTTTGCCATCCAACCTGTGCCGAAGAAATCAAAGTCGGACTCTAGGTATTCTATAACTTTTTCAGATAGGGATTCTGAGAGGGTTCAACACCCTCACAACGATGCCCTAGTCATCACTCTGTAGATCGCCAACTTCCAGGTCCGAAGGGTCCTCATCGACCTTGGCAGCTCGACAGATGTCATGTACTACTCCCTATTCAAGAAAAAGGGGTACAAGGCAGAGGACCAGCTACCAACGGACGTGCCACTGGTAGGATTCAACGCGACATCTGTCTGGCTGCTCGGCAAAATCCTCATCCCAGTGACCATCGGCTCGGTCACTACCGAGGTGGAATTTGTGGTAGTCAACATCCCATCGCCATACAACGCTATTCTGGGCCAAACCTAGGTCTATAGCATCAAGGAAGTTGCTTTCACATACCACCAGGTCATTAAATTTATCGGCAGCAAAGGTGTGGAGAAGCTTAGGGGATACCAAACCTCGACGAAGCAGTGCTACATCGCTGCTGTCAAAGGGAAGGTCACCTCTGAGCAAGTCCACTATGTGAAGGTTCCAGATCAACCAGTGCTGGAGGACGTCGGTACGAGTGCCTCGACAAAATCTGTTGACTATCTTGCCATCGTACCCCTCAGTGGTGTGCGTTTAAAATAAAATGGTGATTTTTACACGGTGTTGAGTTAAATGGTGTGAAAATGGTGTTTTACATTTAAGGTGTGGTGTTAAATTATAAATGGTGAAAATGGTGATTTATACTTCGGTGTTGAGTACAAAATGGTGTTGTTTCTAAATAAGAAAATGGTGTGGTTTTGGTGTGAGTAAAATAAGTATATTTTCTAAAGGTGTAAAAATCATATAATGATATTTTGGAGTGCCTTAATAGCCCTGCCATAGATCAGGTGGGTCTATGGATCAAATATTGCACAAATGATACAAATGCACAGGTGGTGCAATGGTGTTGGTGTTGGTGTTGGTAATATATATATATTATATATTATATACCCGGTGGGGTATATATCCTTACCACTGGGGCTGGTGTAGTGGCCCTTGGATCATTTCTAGTGGCTATCCTAGTATGTACCCAAGGTATCAGATCTGACTTTAACGGTTAGTCACCGGACGTTAATGACTCCTGACTATTATAGTACGAGTATATATATATATGGTGTGGTGTGGTGTGGTGTGGTGTGGTGTGTGTGGTGTGGTGTTGATCTATATAAGACCTTTTTACTGGTGTTGGTGTTTCCACAAGTTGGTCAAAATAATGGTGTTTATAAATTAAATATAAATAGTGTTTGGTGTTGAGTCTAAAAGAGTTAAAACTTGGTTTTTGGTGTTGAGTATAAAAAGAGATAAAACGGTATTTTGTGTTGAGTTAAAGAGAAAACGAGTAATTTTGAGTTATATATATATAAGACATGTGTTGTGTGAGTAAAGGTGATTTCATAAAAAGGAAGTAATTTTGGAAAAAGTGTGTGTGTGTGTGTGTGGTTTTAAAAAGAGATGGTAATCCTTAGATATTTTGACTTCTTTTCTTTATACTTTTCATATTAGTATTCACCAACCGTCGTCGCTGATACACGCTTGTGTTTCTTTCTTTTTAGGTGCTTGGAGCTAGTGTCCCAGTCCAGTCCAGCTGACGTGTCGTGTGGTGTTGTAGCAGTGTTGTGAGTCTTTTACTCTTTTTCTTTGAGTCTATTTCTGTTTATCGAGTTGTAGTAGTGGTGTTGGCCTTGAGTCATGTTGTAGTAGTTGTTCTGAGTTGTTGTTGTAGCTGCAGTGGTGTTGAGTTGCATCGTCCATGAGCCAGAGTTGTACTTTCTCTTTTCTTTGAGTCCTTGCATCATCTGGAAATTTATAACCAGAGCAGAGTTGAGTTTTTATTTTATTCTTCAGTTGTCGTGTAGTTGTGGTCTGAGTTTGTTTGTCGTGTTGTGGTTTGATTTTAGTAGTTCTTGCTTTGCCACGTATCCGTCGCTGGCTGGCTGGCTATATAGTCGTCTGGGAAAAGGCGTGACAAGTTTTTGGTATCAGAGCATGGTTGAGAGGTTCTGGAGACTAAGTGGTGTCGTGTCAGCTGGACTAGGGACTATAGGGTGTTTTTGATTTAGAGTTAGAGAGTTTATTCTAATCCTATATTTTGTGATTTGATTAGAATCGTTATGGAGTGCGAGAATCAACACGCGGGAAATGTTATGTCAGAAGCTTCTGTTGACCAGAGGAGGGAAGGCCAGGATGATCAAGTTCACGAAGAAGGATTTGGAGCAGGGGAGCAAGCTCGTATAGACCCGATGAGGCAGTTGCAGGAAGCCATGATTGGAATGGCGGAGATTCAGGAGCGACTTGTCGAAGGACTACCAGTGCCACCAGTGCCAATGCCGAGGCAGCCTGTTGATGTCAATGCATCATTGTTCAAGAGCTTCAAAGCAATGGATCCGCCTAGCTTTACGGGAATGAAAGGAGAGGAAGACGCCGAGAATTGGCTAAAGAAGTTGAAAAAGATTTTCACTATCTTGGAGGTGCCCGACAACGAAAAACTTCGACTAGCTACTTTCATGCTTTCAGAGGAAGCACAGAATTGGTGGGAGTCTACAGATAGGATTCTAACTGCAATACCAGTCAGAGAAGGAGTGGAGGCAGATGTAAGCTGGGAAAATTTCGAGGAGGCATTCGACGAGAAGTATTTCTCAAATTCTATCAAGGAGAGAAGTGGAGAGAGTTCATGATGCTAGAACAGGGAACGATGTCTGTTGAAGAGTATGTGGCTAAGTTTACAGCCTTGTCTCGTTTCGCGCCATATGTGGTGGCTACCGAAGAAGCAATGTGTGAGAAGTTTTAGTATGGGTTAAATAATCGTATTCGTCCACGAGTGGCACTACTATAGGTGCAGGATTTCAAGCAGCTCGTCAGCAAAGTAAAGATTTGTGAACGCGATATTAAGGAGGGCGATGGGAGAAGAGAGGAGTTTAAGAAAGCGAAATCTAGCAGTCAATCGCAGCAGAGGGAGTTTGGTGGAAGACCACCGCGAGGAGGAGGTTATGTGAGTCAAAATAGCAAGGAGAAGAGCTACACTGGGCAAAAGAGGGCAGCACCAACTCAGCAGTCGCAGCAGAGCGTGTCTGGTAAAAGATTTCAAACATTCCAGCAAGCAGAAGTTTGATGTTTCAAGTGCAATGAGTTTGGCCATTATGCGAAAGAGTGTCCGATTCGATCGCCGATTTGTTTCAAGTGTGGCCAGCCTGGTCATGTTCAGTGAGAGTGCCCGGAGGATATCATTCAAGCATCATCAGTGGGAAATGCACCAACTCGAGATGGAGGAACTAGAGGCAGAGGATCAGGTCATCCATCAGCAATTCAGAGGCAAGGTCGTTTGTTCGCAATCATGGAGGAAGAAAATCAAGCACCACATGCTGAGGACGTAGGTACATCTCTAAATTTCGGGACGAAATTTCCTTAAGGAGGGGAGAGTTGTGAGACCCGTGTCGAAATTTAATTAATTAATAATAAATAATCGGGAGATTAGATAAATAAAAAATATTATCTAAGGAGTTTAAATAATTAAAAATAAAATTTAGGGAGTTTAAAATGAAATTAGAAGTGACAAAGGTCAAAAGATAACAAAATTTGAATTTTTTTGTAAAAAGTGCTCCAGATACCGGTGTCTTGAAGCCCAAGATACCGATATCTTGGACTTCGGGAATTGCAGTCCAGAAGCTGCCATGGTGATGGAACCGAAGGGACTCTCATTGGAACCATGTATAATTAATATAGGTACCCATTTTCCGTGTATTGACTGAGCCAGAACCTAGGTGGTGAGTTGTATATCGTATCAACAGCTGTATATTGTGTCTTGCCTATTTATATCAACCCATTTCACACCCATCCGAGAGAAATTTTCAAACCCATTCTCAAAAATCAATTCGTGTTCGTGTGTAAGTGTGAGGTCAAATTGAGGGTTGAGAGGGGGAGCCATTGTAAAGGAGAGGTTAGTGTTAGGAGGAATTCGAATTCTTTGCTGGTGTGGAGGAGGAATCAGAGAAGGTTAAGAGAGGGAGGATCCAAAGCTCGTCAAATCTTAACGAATTTAATTCGTTCAAATCAGGTATTCATCTCAAAATCTAAGAGTACCAAGTTGTAGAGGGTCACATATAGTCTCTGTGGTTAAATTTTGGTAGAGTTTGGTTGAATATTGAGTAAGTAATCGAAGAAATAGTTTTGGAACCAAAAACCCTAATTTTAGAGTTCTGTCAATTCTGTGAAGAAGAAGACAGAAACCGGTATCTAGGCATGCCCAGATACCGATATCTTAGTGAACCAGACCAACAGACCCCTTGAAACCGATATCTTAAGGGATATCTTGAGAAATCGGTCCAGATACCGATATCTTCATGCGGTATCTTGAACATCCTGAGAAATCAATATCTTGTATTCTGAGAAACCGGTTTCAGCTTTGACTTAGATACCGATATCTTGGTATCTAAGATACCGATATCTTATGCAGTCAGTAACCAGAAACCCCTTGAGCCAGAAACCGATATCCATAGTGCCTGTCTGAGATACTGATATCTTGGAGAATCCAAGGTACCGATATCTTGATTTCGGGGAAAACATAAAGTTTGGAAAATGGTGTTTTAAAAGGATAAATTTGTAGAAAATTTGTATATTAAATATTTCAGAATCTTATATGAGCGTCTTAGCGTATTATAGGTATCGGAGGGCCGTCGTGTTCGTGTTCAGTGCAAGGAAAAGGAAAGCAAATCGCTTAGGAATTCGTCTTTCGG
>NMUG010001580.1:0-17571 GCA_002855965.1 Monotropa hypopitys | reverse complement strand
TGTCTGACCTGCCCCACTGCACTGACCAGAAGACTGCCCTGGCCCAGATAGGCCTCTCTTCACAAATCTGGAACCTTGACTGGAAGGTACAGGAGCTCGCTGGAACTGTTGCTGCTACTATGGATGTTGATAAGTCTGACATGGCTGCTGAACAGAACCTGCTTCGCTGCGCTCTCCCCCTTAGCATGACAAGACCTGGATGTGTGACCCGCATGACCACACTCGAAACAAATAGTCTGATGGCACTCTGCACGATAATGACCCGGCTAATTGCACTTGTGACACACGACGTCCGCTCGGTGGGACACACCCTGACGATTTCCCTATGACTATGATCTGTGACCTCGCTGAAAACGAGAAGGCTCGCACGACCTCTTCCTCCCAAAACTGCCCAAGGAACTACTCGAACCTGAATACTGATTTCTAGGCTCCTAGATTTTCACTTCTTTGACCGGCTCCATCTTTGACTCAATCAACCTGGCGCACTCCACCAAGTCTGCATAAATCCGGATACGATGACCCACAACCAAATGCTGAATATTTGGATGTAAGCCCTTCTCAAACCGCTTACATTTCTTCTCCTAGGTGTTTACCCAATCGTGGTCAAACCTCGCCAATGACTGAAATTTAGTAGCATACTGATTCACAGACATCGAACCCTATTCTAGCTTCTCGAATTGCTCATGCAACTTGTCGCAAAAGGACTCCGGAAAATACTGACTCTCAAAAGATGACTCGAAGTCGGCCCAAGACATACCAACGATAGGATCAACAATGACTTGGGGGGTAGCAACCCCAAGTGCCCACAAAGCATCACGTCTGTCATCCACCAAGGTTGACCACCATTCACTGGCCTCGCCAATGAGCTGAAAGGAAGTAAGAGAAATCCTAATCTTGTGGTCGCCAATCTCCAACATCTCGAAAATCTTCTTCACCTCTGTTAGCCAATGATTTGCTTCGATAGGTTCCACTTCGCCATTGAACTTTGGAGAGTCCATGCGGCAAAACTCGTGAAGTGCATCAGAAAGACGAGTACCCGCTTGATCCCTAGCTGCTGCAACACCTCTACTAGCCTCCACCACTGCCGTATCAATCTCACGGATAAATTGCCCAGCATTGGCCAGTCCTCTGGGAATAGCCCCTTCGGCCTGACCCACGTCAGGAAACTCCCTCAGCTGCCCATTCACTTCCTCACTGCTTGCGTCTGGAATTTCCATTCCACGGCGTCCGCGACCCCTATTTCCTACGCAACGTCTGGCCATTTCTACGAAACAAGAGAAACGACAATCATCAATGAATGGAACCGAATAACCATCTCAATGAATAAGAAGAGTACTAGATACAACGTAGAAGTGATGACAAACCCAACGAAGACTTCGACGCAAGAATACTCAACTCACAACCTTACTTGGAAATTTAAGAAGAAATGATGCCTTTTTATATCCCCCGCACACACATTTTACAAAAAAATTCAAACAACTCATAAGTTCGCCAATTCATATTTATACTTTAACTTCATGCCATGCAGACACAAGCAATCATATGAAATGAGGATTTTTAACCCAAGCCCGATGCACCCATGTAGGACAATGTGTCCTTTTCCAATGTCCTAAGTTTTCGCAACCATTTTGCTCTGATACCAACTGTAACACCGTTAAAATTTGAAGCCATATTTTTTTTGAAGGAATAAAAATGTGGATATAAGAGCATATGCATTAAAAGTCTAATTCATAATCGTCACCAATCCCACAAAACATTGTATGATCCACATCACACGTCACATGAGTTTAAGAAAAGATACATGTCCGGGTGTTATCCTTACAAAATAAGAAGTATTAAAAGAAATGAAAGACAAGTCCATATATTGGACAAATGCTCCAATGCTCCTTCAAAAGATGCTTGAATCCACCAAGCTACACCATCGGCTCTTTCCCTAAAAAGAAGAGGGTTAGGCCACGTCTAGTAGGAAAATCTCAAACAAGATTTCATATGATTGAATACACAAAAGAGAGAAGGTGCAAGTATAGAAGTAAGGTATAATATTGAAGTGCGACTATGAAGTAAAATGGTGTAGTATTCCAAAACTTTCAACATAATTTTATTTGATAGGATATCATGTGTTCATCTTTTATCCAATGAGAGTATCCACCAATTTCCATGAGTTACAAGGCTAGTTCCATCATTAGGGGCTCGTCAACCTCTAAACGTAAATTTCCTAGTGATTCCCCGGCCCGCCAAGAAGGGCCAGTCAACCCTCCAATACGCATTGTCGTGGGTGCTCACACTAGCCACCCAAGGTATACCACCCGTATCAATAGCCAACTCAATTATCACAATCCACATCATGTTCCTCGTATAGAGTAAGGGCCAAAGGCCACAACACCATTCCCATAATTATTCATCTCATGATTTGTTCAAGAACCAATGTCAAATTCTCACAATTTATATATGTTCCCGCATGTCAAAACGTGTGATATTTCATGAATTGCATGTATCTAGGTTCCAATTTCGTTTTCCCCAAATTTCCACACTTGAACAAAATCTAGATTTTTGATAAAAATTGGGGCTTTTGATTTCCAAGCAAAGATTAGTGAAATTGAAGTCTCAAAGAACCCATATACATGTCAATTGATCAACCCAAATGAGATTAAGACAACAAATCGACATTAGACCCCATTCTACACAAACATCCAAATCACTAATACAAAATCATAAGGATCTTGAGGTGTATAACAAGGATATGAGAATACAAGTTTAGAATCCCCTATCTCAAGATGATTTGACTTACAAACCCACAAAGATTCCTTCACATACGACCTAGCTTCGAGCCCACCAATGGATAGAGCTTGAGATGCTCTCCAAGCTTTGCAAAGACCAAAATCCAAGAGGATGTCTTGATTTCTTGAAAAATTAGAGAGAGAATTGGGGCTTGAGAGAGTTCTAGAGAGAAGGGAGAGTGGCTGCTACGTTTTTGGAGTAAATGGGATAGGTCCAGAAGAACCAAAACCCGCACTTAAAAATCTTCTGCCCGACACTCCCCGTCCGGACGGGGACCCCCCACCAACTGGACGGGCGTTGCAGACCTGCATGAGAGTTGTAGCGAATTTCATTAGAAATTCAATGCAACTTGAATCGTCTCAATCGGAGTCCGTATGAAGAAGTTATGCACGTTATAAGTTTTCTCCGTTTTGGACAAAAGTTGTCCATAGAATTTTTCCAAGAGTGTGGTTATCGATAACAGAGCCTTCATGTTATCGATAACCGGTTGTTGATGGAGCCCCATAGTAATACATGCACGTGTAGTTATTGATAACAGAGTCTTCGTGTTATCGATAACCGACTGTTCATCGAACCCATTGTTATTCCCGCGCATATGGTTATCGATAACAGACTCTCCGTGTTATCGATAACCAGCTGCCGTGTGTATGGTTATCGATAACAGGCTCTTCATGTTATTAATAACCGGTTGTTCATTGAACCCATTATTATTTCCCGCGAGTGTGGTTATCGATAACAGGCCTTTCCTGTTATCGATAACTGGCCTGCGCAGAGCAGTTTTTGGAAATGTTCAGTGGCGGAATTTTTGTCATTTCCCACCTTTTTACTCAACCCTATAGGCGTGTATCCCCCAAAAATCAGTCCATAACTGATTTTCTAACTCTCTCTCTCTACCTCCCTACACTCTCTCACTCTAAACCCTCTCCCTTCTCTCCACCATTTAAAGCCTCTCCAAGCATCCATTGGAGTTTTAGCAAGGAGAAAGGTTGTTCCCCACGGCAAGGGCTTTCCGGCAACCTAGGTATCGAAGTCATCTCCCCAAATTTTTGGGTAAGTCATTCTCAAGAGTGGTTTTCTCTTAATGGTTACTTGGAGACCTTGATTCCCCTTGACATCCCCTTTCCATGGATGTGTATAGTTTGTGCCGGTGTCAAGACACCCTCACCTAGGGTTTCCGCCATTGTTGAAGCTTGAGGTAAATGTGATTCTATCATGGGTTTATGTGGTTATATTAGGCCATTAAATTGATCTACAAGATTTAAATCAAAGGTTTCCTTAAAAACCCATGTTTTGGAAATCATAAAATCTACATATTTGATAAAACAAAATTGTACTCATCCTTGCATTGGATTGAAGTAGTCTTGGTGATTTTGAGGATATGGGATAGTCAATTTCATGTCTAGGACTTGCAATTTAATTATTAGGATTTGATGGAAATTTGGGGGTTTTATCCTAGGTGTTAAATTTAGTGGAATGGAGCGGTGATCTTATGCTCACTAGGTGTTTGATAGAATGCCCGAGAGGCTTACGTGTATAATTCATGGTTCCTTAGTTGTGCTAAGTTTTGGTTAGGCCCTTGTGTGTGGCCTTGGATGAAGTTGGGAGATTTTACTTAGGCTCTTGCGTGTGTAGCCTTGAGGTCTTGATTAGGCCCTTGTATGTGGCGTTGAGTTTGGGAATGAGGAATTGGGTGATTAATTAGGTGTCCTTGGTGACACGGACCCTTGTGTGCACTTGTGCACTATAGGTGTTTGATGAAATGTCGTGGTAAAGAGAATTGGGTTAGTGTGTGTGAACTCATCACATTAGGCTAGGGAACTCATCCCTAGGCTACCGATACTTGTGGTGGAAATGATTGGGTGAATTCATCACCATCGATTTGGGAACTCGTCCCTCGTAGGCAAATTCGTTGTCTTTGATGAAGAATTAGTCTCCTTTGATTCGCATTTGAAAACCTACTCAATTCACCTAAGTTAAACAATCAACCAAAATCAACAAGAAGTTCATGGTCTTCAAATGTTTGTAAATCGGTGCATCCCTTGTGGCACTTAGTGAGTTGGTGTTTTCCTCGTGACACCTCGTACTTCGGTGCATTCCTCGTGGCACCTCGTGTGATAGTGTATTCCTCGTGGCACTTCGTGTGTTGGTGCATCCCTCGTGGCACCTTCTGTGATAGTGCATTTTTCGTGGCACTTAGTGAGTGAGTCGATCCTTGTCCTTGCCAAGGAGACTCTAAATCGATTCCCAGTTTGGTGGTTTTATTGGTTGGTCCTTGAATTTGTTGAGACAACCCAAACTAGCCCAAGGTTTGACTGTAGGGCCGATCCTGGATTTGTCTAGGAGGTTTGAATCCCTTGTGGCCTTTTTCTAACACTTGTTCCAAATCGGAAAGTCAAACAAACTAATCATAAGATAAATCAATTCACTAATGTGTATGTATATAGATAAGTATATAGAGGAAATGGAAGAGTAGTCGATGTGCGACGTGGTCTGGTGAATTGTAGATGTAAGCTAAGTCGTGGAATTAACTAATGGACTCGATGTGATTGTGTTAAAGAGGTTTGGAATAAGTTAGAAATGTTGGTTAATCTTGCTAGAAATTGGCCTAAAATATACCTAAATATCGATATGTGTAGGCTTTAGGTGAAGTTCATATACTGATATGATTAGCATCTGTTCTTTGATTTTTGGCCAGGAGTAACTTACACACTGAAATGTGTTAATGAACACATATCGATATGTGTGATCATTAGGCGATCACATATCGATATGTGAAATGTAATCAATCGATATGGGAGAATCAACTCTCTAGAGTATAGATTTGATATGAGTATAGTATTACGTCTATATTGATTCAAGCTTGACATATATGTATTTTGGTACATGTGTGTAAATTATTTGGGTCTTGTGGTATATGATTGATATGTGTAGATTGATTTTAGAGAGTGCACATCTCAAAACAAGCCTCCAATATTATTCGGTTATCGCACTATGGTACATGTGCAATGATTTGTATGTGGTGTTGTGTGTGTGGTATAGTGTGTGAGTGGTATGATATGTGTGGTAAAACGGAAGTGATATGCATACGTGTGCATAAAATTTTGTTTATGGAGTTTTGTTGGGTATTGAGTGGTGATGTGTCATGGTTGTATATGCGCATATGTATCATATTCTTATCAAAACAATAGCATATTCATTTTATATCAGCTAGTACCATTTTACTACAATTTAGAAAGGTAAATGATAGATTGGTAAAAGACATGCAAAATTTTATGCATCTATAGTAAATGTAAAATTGTGATACAAGTATAGATGTACGAGTGAAGATAATATTATAGATAAATAATAATAATAAGGTTAAGATATATGTTATGCATCCGTATAGTACCAAGTCTAATCGAAAACTACGAGAATATTATTGGTAGTTGGGAATGGATTGAGAGATTGTTGAGTTTGTTTCTAAATATATGGCTTGTCGACAAATAAGTGTAGAATATTAATGACAAGCAGGAATATTAGAGCCTTTACCTGTCACAACCCGGATTTTCAAACCATTTTCTTTGAAATATAAGAAAATACTCACCAATTACGACATAGCCCATAATGACAAATAATCGAGCACAATGAAACACTATGAAAATGAACTGCGATACTGCAAATGGTACAAAGGCACAAAAGGTAAATGAACTAAATAAATACGATATATCTGGTACATCCTTTGTTAAAAATAAATGAAGCTACATCTACATGGAAGGTGAAACCACCATAGGAAATCCAACAACTGTCCAAAGCAAAATTCTAGCAAGTCTCACGCACGAACCCCTGCATCACAGATATTAGGGGAAAAGGGTGAAGGTCTGAGCGATCCACGTGCTTAGTGAGAAAACCCCTAACTACTACCATGCATATGGTGGGTGGGTGCCCAAGTGTCCACATGCAAGACGTGTCAAAGGATAATAAATGAATCCACATCATATGATATGATAACACAACCTCAAGACATCTCGAATTAGGGGTTTCCCCTTACCCTAAATCATATGTGTAGTGTATGGTTTGTGCTTGAGGGAGGAAGAGAGGTAGAGAGAGAAAGAGAAGAAATGGGGTTTTGGCTTTGATTTCAAGAGAGATCGTCTCCTTCATTCATCGAGTATCAAGTAACATTCTCTTTCAATCTTGTTTTCTAATTCCTAAAATTGAATAGAAGATCTCATTTTTTCAAGAGTTTTGGAATTTCTAGAGTTTTGAGAGAAATCCTCGATTTAGTGGCCTTGTAGATGTTTTTAGGCTTTGAGGTTGGAGTATGTTATGCGTTTGAGTTGGGGGAAACCATTAGAGTGTAAGGCTTTTTTGATGGAATTTTTAGAGATTTGAGGAAGATGGGTTCGAGAAATCGCCCCTAAAATAGTTTCTGCTCAGAAACTGGTTTGAAGACTGGAACACCGATCGATGTATCGAGCGGCATACTGGTGCCATACCAGTCCTTGTAAAAATCTCCCATTAACTTTGGCCTTCTAATTTTCCGCAAAAATGTATTGATTGGCATGTCGGGCGGTATACTGGTTGGTATACCAGCTTGAGTAATTTTTGGGCTGTAGGTTTGGCCTTCGCAACCTTTGAATATTTGTGCTAGTGTACTGACACCATACCAGCACCCGTACCGGTCAATAGTAAGTGTTGGTTTTGATTGGGGTTTGATCGATGACTTGAGATAAATGTTTTTCAATCATTATGGGCATTGTTTGGAAGATGTTAGGAGTCTTTTTGAGTGTGTTTAAACTTGTAAGTGTTTAGACAATCATGCCTTAGTGTTCTAAGTTAGACTTGGCCTTGTGAGTTGTAAGTGTTAAAGGTTAGTCTTTTGGATCCTTGAGGGTGTTTTAGGTTCATTTAGAGATCTAACTGTCTTGTAAATACTCCTAGTGCCTTGTGTTGGTTTTGATTACTTGGGTTATTATCAGGTGGACGTTTATTCTTCCAAGGTTTGTAGAGGAAGTCATTGCTTTATTCTTCGGCACTTCGGTGAGTTTGTTAGATATGAAGTTGCATTTATTCATATGTGAACGGTGTGTGTGTCTGTGTGTGTGTGTGTGTGTGTGTGGTTGTGGTACAATTTCTAAATGCATGATTCATATGATTAACTATGCACGTTATTAAAATGGGAATTATTGAGTATTATAGAATGCATAGAGTTGCTTATATGCATAAAATGACTTAACAAAGATAATAACCAGAGTATCATAGTAAAAGCATGATAAACACTTATGAGACTACTTGTTAATTAGTAGCTTAAGAAGTGCTTATCATATCATATCATATCATAGTTATAGTTTACTTGGAAGTACCCCGTGTTAACTTCTTATAATGTAGTTTCACTATCCACGTGATTACTCTCGTATGAGTTGTATTGATGGGCATTCATTGTCAATGTGATTTTAAAGCTGGGCATATTTCCATCTAATTTTAAAGCTGGGCAGAATGCCAATTATATAAAGCTGGGCATTATCATCATGATGATTTAAAGCTGGGCATTAGCCAATTATATAAAGTTGGGCATTATCGCCATTGTGATTTAGAGCTGGGCATTAGTCAATTATATAAAGCTAAGTGTTATCGCCATTGTGATTTAAAGCTGAACTTGAGGCCATTATGATATAAAATTAGGCAATAGCCGATGTATATTGTAAGATGATTTTAGTAGTATGGTTGCTATACGATAAGTGAGTGATGTTGTGAAGTTTCCATGTGTGGTTAAAATTGAAAGTAATGAAAATGGGCAATTGATATGTACTTGCCACTAGTGATGAATAATACCAAAACTGAAGTAAAGGAATATAACCTTTAAGATATAAAAAATGGGAAACTTATATTATAAGAACAAGTCATGTTACTCATTGTCGACCTTAAGTGCTATGTGAAATGTTGGTTGAGTTTAGATGTTCATTATGCAGAACAAGATTTATGACACATGTGTTTGACCTTATATGTTTGTGTAAAACATTAGACATTACTATTGTGGAATTAGAGGTCATGACACGTCCTATGAACCTTGCATATTTACATGGCGCATAGTTGTTGGATACGTTGAGATAGTATTGATAGTTCCTTGAAATTAACACACTCTTTGGGCGTAGAGTTTGAAGAATCATGTAGTTAATTTAAGGGCGCGTGGTTAAATAAAGGAAAATTATGATATTTTGACCTTCATAAAACGAGTAGATGGGTGAGATAAATTCTAAAATGGTGTAAGCTAGATGCTTAATGATATTTAAACTTAAGGTGAGTAAAGTAAGATAACATAAAAGTTTTATGCCTTAAACAGACTAGTATGGACTTCTAGGAATGTAATGTTACAAGGATTTGTAAGATGGTAATTTTAGGAGAAAAATTATAAACATTATTACTTTTTAAGCTTATATTAGCTTTCTTGTTAACAGTTCTGTTTTATTTTATAACTGTGAGTACTTTATTAGTTATATGCTTAGACCTTCATATCTAATGAAATTCCTGAATTTCCTTGTTATTTTCTATTTTCCTTTTACTTTGCTAGGAAATCCATATTGAGGAGGCTTTGAGTTCGGATCCACTATAGTCTGCTCGAATGGTAATAGCTTGTTTCGGTCGGGTGCTGAAAGTGTTTTTAGCAGGTGTTTGGGGACTAGTTTATGTTCAGCCATTCTGGTATTTTGTAGTACTTTTACCCTTGTTGAATTTTATTTAGTTCCTCGTGGTATTGTGGAGTTTGGTAACTCTTGTGGCCTTTCAGTTAGTACTTGTTATGTTTGTAGCAGGTTGTAATTCAGAGTTGTTAGTCTTCCGCTGTATTAAATATGTTAATTTGGAATTGTAGTTAATTATGCTTTTGAAGTATTTTTATTTGTGGAATCTTTTATTAGTGTGAAATGTATTATGGTGTGTGCTTTGAGATTTTTAATTTGTTTTGTGAGTTGAGAATTTTGTATTTGAGGATTTTCTTTGTCACATTCTCCATTCAATATCCATTTAATTTTATATTTATTGGGACATGGCGTGACAAATATCATATAATTAAATTACATGCTATGATAAACAAAATGAGAATAGTAGACCAGATGGTATCAATGATCGAATGGCGTCGACTTTCACATTTTTAAGGATTAATGGAAATGAAACAAGAGGAGGTGATCTATAGAATATTGCGGCTGACTTATGAGTCCTAATAAATTGATAACATGAAACCATAGGTATGACACGACGATCATTGAATTTAAAAAACAAGTATATGATAAGATTGAGTACATACTATAGGTGCATCCCAAGGAATAGATTGTGCTCAAGAGTTTGTTATGGAATCACAATTGAATTTAATTTAAGAAAACTTAAATTTATTAAACCGTACCGAATTTTGCTAGGGAAGTTGATCATGATATGTCATAGCGGTAGTTGTTATGGGCAAGGTTGGTGGGATTGGTTGGAAATGAATGAAGATAATGAAATACTTGGGTTAATAGATGGATAATAAATCTGCTGGGATTTGATTATCTACTGGTTTTATAGTTGATTGTGTTTTTGTACTGTCGTGGTTGACACCAAATTTAAATGAGACAATTAACAAACCAACCTGGATGAGCTAAGACGCAATGAACCAACCAGAATGACCTAACTTTGTTTGTAATAATAATTGAAATTTGAATATAATTGTAAAACATTTTTTTAAATTTTTCTTTTTTAATATTTTAAAAGATTTTCTTAATGAATCAAGAAATCAAGACATTACAAAGTCCGTATATCTTTGTAGTTGAAATGCATATTCTCAATGAAGTTCTAGTATTTCCTCAAAAGAAAGAATAAAGCCTGTATATCCTTATTCCGTCTATACCCTCAACGATTGGAGACTACATGAGTTATGTTATGTTATTATGTTGTTATTGTAGAGAACAAAGAGTGCACAATTTTTCAAATTCTGTAGTAGAGAAACTTTAAAGTAATAACAATAAGCATATTGACAAGATACCAAGTCCCATAATTCTCTCCAAAGTGCTTATAGATAAAAATTATATACGATCGATAACAAAGAAATCATTTCATTGATAATCAAAATTACATTACTTCTCAAATAAAGTACAGAATGAAAAACGAAAATGAAAAGCAAACCGAATCGAGCTGTGCTCTGTCCTTAAAACAGATTCGCCACCTCCGGGGATGTTGAGGTGTCGTCGGCGTCTGTCTCCCAGGATAAGACGGTCTTGGACCACTGCTCTTGGAACACCACAAGAGCAGCCTTGACGAACTGGCTGAGCTCTCTCTCTCTCTCTCTCAAGAACGAAAATAAAAGTATGAGTTGTGTTGCTCTGATTTCTTTTGTTGTTGTGAACTCCTTCACAATCAAGTGAATATATAGAGTATCCAATGTCATTGGAAGAGGGCATCCTACCATTTAAGGGGGAAAAGGTATTGGAGAATATCCCCCTAAAACAAGGAGGAGGGAATCTCTCCCTAAATTTGGAATGGATTTCCAATGGTGGTTGGTTGCCCATTGAGGCCCTCCATAGCCAACCATTGATACACCCAAATTTCCAACAGTTCTTTCCTATAATCTATTGGCAACACAATAATATCAACAGTTAACAAACATCATCTATAGCATTCTCATATGATATTCACGCGAAACCCCAGCAGACCAAAAAATAAACATGAAAAGGGGGAATGGCAAAAAAGGCAAACATGCTTTCATCTCAGTCAGTCACATTCGTGTGTCCAAACGGTTATACAACACCTCAAATATAAAAGGCAATGTACTATAAACTTGATGAAGGACAGGATACATAATGCTGCTCTAATGACTTCTTTGCACAACAGAATGCAATCAAGAGTTCAAGAGGCTGAAACAACAGTTTTCTTTGCTATATTGAAATTTGTAATTAGAATAGATCAATTACTACTTTACTGTAGTATTGAGGTCATTTAGCATTTATCTCCATCCTAGTTATTTCTGGACAGTATAAATTTTAGGATGGCAGATTTCTAATTGTGGGGTTGTTTTGTTCTTTTATATACTCTAATAAAAACTGTGACTACCTATCATCACAGAATGTGAGAAAGATTGTTAAAGACAAACTGAGAACCAGTTGCAGAAATAATTCAACTGGATTTGAGAGTGGCACGTGTATGATTGAATCCACATGATACCGGTTGCAAAAGTAATTCACGTGGATTCGAGTATGGCACCTGTATGATTAAATCCACATGATACTTGCAATGCTTTCACATTTTTTCCAAAAATAACCCGTGCAGGCGCATTGTAGTCGACATCATTCCCCTGACCCTGCATGTAAAAACCATTACTGTAGTTATTTAAACTATAAAGCACAAAGAGTAAACAAAATTCCTTTCTGATGAGAAATGAGATAGAAAGAGAATCTAATTAGCATTGTGGAAGCAGAGTGAAGTGACAAGCACACTGCAAATTGGGCACTGTCCCCAAGACCAGTATCATCTCCAAGTAACTGACATCCTAAGGCAGAGAGAGTGGTAACTGAAGTTCTCAAAATTTAATTACCAATTATGCGAACACAGAAATAAAGCAAAAATTGCTTCCACAAAACGAAAAGAAGATTTATATATCTTATATCCAACCTCGACACTGGGAATGCTGGTAATCCCTTAACAAACTATTAGAAACCAACCCGTTAAGACTCATATTTTACTGCTACTTTTACATGCATCGGCACTACCCAATCACACAAAAATTGTTGATAGGAAACTGTGGACCGATAGAATTAAGAAGACAATTCAACTCCCATGAAATTCACCAACAAATTAATATTCATGTATAGTTGGATTTATTTTTATCCTATGACATCTTTACATGCACTAATCATGTTCAACCAGGATTATTCAGGCCTACATATGTACCTGATGAAAAAAGAATAAGATTTGCAGTGATTATGCATGCTGGTTACCAGTTTTTTCTTTATTTACATTTCTAGACATCCCTAAAACGCCACCTATAACTGGCATACTTACACATGCACACATCCCACGTGCACACAAAACCCATGAAATTCCACATGTAGCTTTGCCTGGGATGTACAAGCTGCTCATAAGCCTTCTCATGGAAGCCCTACCAATGTCTAGGTGGTTGCATAATAATATAATACATATAAGGAATAGCAGATTACATGGCTAAATTATAGGCCAAATCAAAGTAGTTTGATCATAGAAATGTGGATATTAGACAAATGACATTGCAGAATGAACATATTGAAGGTATCCACAGGTATTTAACAGACAGAGGATCCATCATAATAGGCTACATCAACAGTCTTTGGAAAAGAGAAACTCACATCCACTTGAACGCAGATCTTTGCATAAACCATCAGCAAAGGAAGGTTTCCCTACAGCACTAGCTATGTAGTTAAGTACATAATCAATCCAAATTCAAAAGAGACATCAGCAAATTGAGCCCACACAGGTATTGTACTCACATGGTCCTTTTCCAGGTTCATCTGAGGCTTCTATTTCTGCAAAATCATGAGTTTTTCAGCTATATGCCAAGGATCAGGTTCAATAACCTTCCTATGAGCCCCAGATGGTGAGAAAGAAAATACTAAAAAACCCCGATCATTACTCGATACCTAAGAAGCACGGACACGGATACGGAACACGGACACGACATGGACACGTGGACACGTGGACACGTGATTTTTCCAAGAACTAGGACACGGACACGTTGAGGAATACGTTAATATATATATAATGATTTTTTAAAATTTTATTTAATTCATATTAAAGATAGTAGTAGAACTTAAAAACAGAAAAACTCAACAAAAACAATCTTTGGAACAATCTGAACATCAAAAAATGAACCATAGGCAAACATTGTTCTATCAAAACAAAACATATATGACAATACTAGTGTCACTTAGCACATAAAAAGACCGTCCATCAAAACAATTGCAATTAGTACACAAAATTACTAGTAGACCAAAAATAGAGTACCCGTCCAAACAAAGTAAAAAGAAATGCTTGCTCGATTATTTATCCATCATTTGACCCAACAACCATACCTTCATCAACATCATCTGCATCTCCGTGAAGACTACGGTCTCTAATTCCGATTCATCAAAAATAAAGGACACACGCACAAACATATGACGAGAGAGAGAGAAAGCAACAGAGTTTGACAGAGGAAGAGCAACAGAGTTTGAGAGAGAGAGAGCAACAGAGATTGAGCAAGAGAGAGAGAGAGCAACAGAACGTGAGCGAGAGCGAGAGAAACAGAGATCGAGAGAGAGAGAGAGTAAGAGAGCGCGAGCGAGAGAGGGAGAGAGAGATACCTGGTGGAAGTCGGCAATGAGTTGTGTGCAACGAGAGGGATGTGTGACGAAGGGTTGCCGTGTGAAATGTAAAATAATTGATTGTTCTATTTTACAATGTATTGATTTTAATTTATTCTTAATACATTTATACCCTAGATTTATTACATATTTTAATTTACTCTTTTTTTAATAACACTTTGTACCCCATAACGTGTCTGTTGCGTGTCCCGAACGTGTCCACCGCGTGTCCAAACGTGTCCCCCGCGTGTCCGAATTAAAAAAAATGAATTAAATATTCGGACACTTAAATTCACGTGTCCGACACGTGTCGGGAGCGTGTTCGTGTCCAACACGTCCGGGACACAGACTCGCGAGGCTCGGAAGAGTGTCTGTGCTTCTTAACTCGATACCTCACATGAACCAAATGTTTTTTTCAAATGTTCTTTACCACTAAGAATGGCAATTTTTATCAAGGAAATAACCAACCCACACACTCTGACCATTTGGCACACCGAGCTTCTCCAACCACAACAGGACATGCCACAACCTTCTCATGCTTCACTTTAGGAGGAGGATACAAGAACTCGTGTTTGAAACTTTTGAGAGAGAGAAATCTGAATAATGTATTATTGATCAATACAAGGAGCCTTTTACATCAATATATAGAGTTACACTTGGATATGTAAGGAAATAACCTACTAAGAAAATGTTTATACAAAGGAAATAACCTCCGAAAGAAAAGGCTATACATGGAAGTCCCAATTGATGGGATATACAGAATCAATTAAATGGGGAAACGTAATAATTAAATATACTCTGCAATATAATATTCTCATCCCCCCTCAAACTCACGATAATTGCATAGAGATCATTGAGAGTTTGTCCAATAAGAACTGGAAACGAGCAGTGGTGTGAATCTTCGTGAAGAAGTCAGCTAGCTGCAGAATCGATGACACGAACGATAGAGAAATAGTGCCGTGTTGGAGATGATGTCGCATTAGATGACAATCGATTTCAATATGTTTGGTGCGCTCATGAAAGACCGTATTATGGGCAATCTGAATAGCGCTATGGTTGTCACAGTATAGATGTGTAGGAGATGACTGGGGGCATCTAAATCAGAAAGAAGCCACCGAAGCCAAATAATCTCAACAGTGGCCTGAGCCATTGCTCGATATTTAGCCTCAGCAGTGGAGCGAGCAATAACATATTGTTCTTGCTATTCCAGGATATGATAGGGTCCCCAAGAAAAACACAAACACCCGAGGTGGATTTGCAATCCATAACATCTACTGCTCAGTCAGCATCAACATAAACATGTAGCTCCAATAAAGAAGTAGAAGACAAAAGAAGACCTTGAAATATTGTTCCTCGGACATACCACAGGATCCGTAGTAAAGCAGCCCAATGAGTAGATTGAGGGGCAGAAATAAGCTTGCTCACAATATGTACTGCATAAGCCAGATCTGGACGTGTCACAGTCAGATAAACCAAGAAGCCGACGAGTTCCCGATAAAAAGTAGGATCATCTAAAGGTTCCCCATCAGTAGGAGCAAATTGAGTAAGGAGTTCCATCGGTGTAGTAGATGTCTTGGAGTTAGTGAGACGAGCTCGATGAATAATTTCATTGGCATACTTTGCTTGAGACAAGAAATAGCCTTTAGGAGAATTGACAACTTCAATCCCAAGAAAGTATCGGAGGTGACCCAAGTCGGTCATTTAAAATGTATCAAACAGATGTCTTTTGACATGTGCAATAGCCATAGAATCAGATCCAGTGATGAACATATCATCCACATAGAGAAGCAAAATAACAAGCCCATGGGTTGTGCGAAGGAGAAATAAAGCCGAATCATGAGCACTGGGAAGAAAACCAAGTTGTGTGACAGCACTTTGGAAGCGATCATACCAAGCTCGAAGAGCCTGTTTAAGACAATACAAAGCTCGATGAAGATGTCAAACATGTCCTGGAGAGAGTGGTAATCCAAGAGGACGCATATAAACTTCCTCAGTCAGGTGGCCATTGAGAAAGGCATTCTTAACATCCATTTGATACAGAAGCCATTGTCGGGCAGCAGCAACAGAAATCAAGGTTCAGAGAGATGCCATTTTAGCAATTGGTGCGAATGTTTCCTCGTAGTCAATGTCATACTCCTGAGAAAAGCCTTTTACCACAAGGCGTGCCTTGTACCGCTCTAATGTCCTGTCAGAATGAGTTTTAATTTTGAATACACATTTACAACCAATCACATTTTTACCTGCAGGACAAGGTACCATGTCCCATGTAGAAGTCTTGGCAAGTGCTAAGAGTTCGTCTTCTATAGCAGTGACCCACTTAGGATCCTAACAGACTTCCTTATAAGACGGAGGCTCAGAATAAGAATGTATGGAAGATAATGTTGTATAGTAAGAAGATGAAAACAAGTGTTAGAGAAAACTAACCTTTGTACAAGGCGTCGATCACGAAGAGGATAACGGCGAGGAGCAAGATCAGAATCCACAGAAGCAAATGATACATGTTGAGAGACTGGTGGTTCTGGTGGTTGGCGTCGAGAGTATACCAGAAGAGGAGGTGAGGAAAGGGTGTCAGTTATCAATAGATAGTAATTCCTGTTTAGAGACAAGTGGAGAGGCAGAAGGAAGCTGATAATAAGGAAGACGCTCAAGAAAGACGACATGCCTGGAGACATAGAGGTGATGAGTCACATGGTCATAACAGCAATAGCCTTTCAGAGTGGTGTTGTAGTCCAGAAAAACACAAAAAGTAGATCGAGCACTAAGTTTAGTGCGCGATTGTTTTGGGAGAAGAACAAAACATGCACAACCTAACACTCGAAGAAGTGAGTAATTGGGGGTGGTAGAAAAAAGGACTTCATAAGGAGATTTTCCAGACAATAGTGGAATGGGCATGCGACTTATAAGAAATACTGTAGTGAGTACTGCTTCTCCCCAAAAGCAACTGGGGACTGATGCAGAAAGAAGAATAGATCTAGCAATTTCAAGTAGATAACGGTGTTTACGTTCAGCACGAGCATTTTGAACTGGAGTGCCACTACAAGAGGACTGATGGATGATACCTAATGATGACAAGTAATCACCAAAGGCTCCTTCTGTATATTCCCCACCCAGATCAGATTCCAAAATTTTATGGTAGAAGAAAACTGAGTAGTAATCATAGACTGAAAAGATCAATAAATCTCGTAGAAATCAGATTTATTTTTCATAAGGTAAACCCATGTGAATCTGGAATAGTCATCAATGAAAGATACATAATATGCTGATCCACCTTTTGAAATAACAGGAGATGGACCCCATACATCAGTATGAACTAGAGAAAATGGAGAAGTAGATAAAGAGGTACTTTTATTGAAAGGTAAAGCAGTCATTTTTGCAAGTTTACATCCTTTACACTCAAAAATATCTATGAAAGACATTTTTCCCAATATACCAGACTGCGATAAGGATTGTAAACGATCAATTGATAAATGTCCTAACC
>NMUG010001579.1:0-17570 GCA_002855965.1 Monotropa hypopitys | reverse complement strand
CTCCTTTTCCCCTTTTCTTTTCCGCACTTTGGAATGGGTAGTTGTTTATCTTTAATCATCCTTGTTGTCATCTTTTATGTTTAAAAATGGTTTGAAATTCTGGGACATGACAACTTGGTATCAGAGCTTTCGTACGAAAACTTAAGCCTTTGGGGAGACATTTGGTCTCGATGGGTGCATTTTTTTTTTTTTTTTTTGAAAAGTTTACATTCATGTGATGTGCTTGGAGTGTGTATGCATTGCATGAGGACCTTGTTTTTTTACAGAAATTAACTAAATGGGATCTCTCCTCTAAATCTCGTAGTGTGTCCTAGGGTGTTGTTGATCCTCTAGTAGACCCCTTGTCTTGGGCTTTCTATTCCTGCGAGTCTAACTCCACCAGATGATTTCTAGTTTATTCTTGCCTCGTTCTTGAGAAGTGGACCTCTTATTCGCATAGCTGTGGTTGTTTCTAATCTATTCTACTATGTTGTGTGGAAATCTTTAATTCTAGCTAATGTTTGGTATCAACTTTCTCTATAGTTGCTATGCCTCCCCGAAGAGCTGTGGGTCGAGGAAGGGGACGCTAAGAGCTCCCTATACTAGAAAAAGGTAGTCAAGAAGTCACCGGGCAGCAAAATGACTTCCCTTATACTATTCCACCTGTTGTGCCAGCTCTTGAGTGACTGGTCATTCCTAATCAATTGAGGCATTACCGCACTAAGTGTTCTTTGTTGATCTTTTGACTGTGGCCAGTCTAGTCATATCTCTAGAGGGTACCCCAAGAAGGTCGGTGATAGGAGTGAGACAGGCTTCATGCATCAGGCTTATTCGGTGCAGCATATACAGATTGGTCCAGCTACTTCAGGTCAGGGTTCTAGGGTGGATCAAGCCAGTACTTTAGCTCCTGGTCAATCTTCTAGTCATTATGGTAGGCAGGTCCGAGGTCAGTTTACTCAGGGTAGAGCCTATGCCATTCCAGTGGTTACCCCTCTTGTGATTCAGCAAAAGCAGCCTGATACTTCAGTTGTGTGGGGTACGTTCCTTATCTATGGTTCTTTTGCGGATGTATTGGTATATTCAGGTGCATCTCATTCTTTTCTTGTTGTATCATTTGCATCCATGTTGGGTTTGAAGTTAGAGGTTTTGGCACCTCCTATGGTGGTAGAGACTACCATTGGCGGTCAAGTTCCTTTGGATCGTGTCGTTCGTGGTTGCCACCTCGCTATCGAGGATCGACTCTTTGTTTGTGACTTCATCGTGTTGGGTATGTTGGGCTTTGATCTTATTCTAGGCATGGATTTGTTGTCCACCTATCACGCCACTATTGATTATCATTGCCTGCATGTTAAGATTCTTTCCCATGAAGGGAACTTCTTTTATTTCTATGGGGAATGTAGTGAACCCCTAGAGAGTTGTAGTTATGATCCTAACAAGCAAGGATTCCTTCACTGTTTGTTGGCCATCTTGTATCTGGACGATGTTGCTTCCCGTTCTGTAGAGTTGCCCCTTGTTGTTTCTGAGTTCCTGGATGTCTTTCCGGAAGAGTTGTTTAGATTGACTCCTGAAAGGGACGTGCATTTCTCTATTGATCTTGTGGCAGGTACTTATCCTATTTTCGTTCCTCCTTATCAGTTTGCACCGGTTGAGTTGAAGGAGTTGAAGGTTCAAAAGAATTGTTAGACTTAGGTTTCATTCGTCCTAGTTCGTCACTTTGGGGAGCTCCTGTTCTATTTGCTAAGAAGAAAGATGGTTCCCTCCATCTTTGTATTGATTATTGGAAACTGAATCGTGTGACAGTGAAAAATAAGTATCCCATGCCAAGGATAGATTATCTATTTGATTAACTCTGAGGCTCTATTTTCTTTTGCAAGACTGATTTTAGATCGGGATACCACTAGTTACTTGTTTGTTCTGAGGATGTCGCCAAAATAGCCTTTCAGACTAGATATGGTCACTACGCGTTCATTGTCATTCCATTCGGCATGACTAACACTCATGCTACTTTTATGGATCTTATGAATCGTATCTTCCATTCTTATCTGGATAGCTTTGTGGTTGTCTTGATTGATGATGTACTTATCTATTCCGCTTTTGAGGAAGAGCATCAGATCAATCTACGAGTTGTTCTTGAGTTGCTTCGTGATCATAATTTGTTTGTCAAACTTAGCAAGTGTGGGTTTTGGCTCCCAGAGGTTAAGTTTTTGAGTCATGTTGTCTCCTGCGATGGTGTATCTGTTTACCTGTGTAAGATTGAGGCCGTGATGTCTTGGCCATGTCCTACCAATGTCTTTGAGATTCGGAGTTTCTTGGGTCTTGTCGGTTATTATTGGCGATTCGTTTTAGATTTCTCTCATTTGACTTCTCCCTTCACTCGGTTGACCTAAAAGGGTGTCCGTTTTGAGTGGAATGATTCATGTAAAGTATCCTTTGAAGAGTTGAAGAGGAGGTTGACTTCTTCCCCTGTTCTCATTTTTTCCGAGCGAGGTGTTAGGTATTCGGTCTATTGTGATGCATCGCATGACAACCTTGGTTGTGTTCTTATGCAAGTGGGTTAGGTGGTGGCTTATGGTTCTAGGAAGTTGAAGGACCACGAGCGTAACTATCTAACCCATGATCTTGAGTTAGCCTCTATGAGGTTTGCTCTCAAGAGTTGGAGACATTACTTGTATGGTTAAAGGTCTGAGGTCTTCTCAGATCATAAGAGCCTGAAGTACCTCTTCACTCAAAAGGAGCTTAACTTGCGCCAACGGCGATGGATGGAGCATTTGGAGGATTATGACTTTGATCTGTAGTACCATCCTGGTAAGGCCAACATTGTTGCGGATGCCCTGAGTAGGAAGTCTTCTCATTTGGCCAACCTGGCCATTCGCGATTGGAAGTTGGTCGGTGATCTCCAACCTTATCTTGTTTATTCCGAGGAAGTTAGCCCTCAGACTACCTTGTGCCATATGACCATTCATTCAGCTTTATCTAAGAATTTCATAGAGGCACAAGCTAGTGATGAAGAGGCCGCTGTTTATCGTTCCAAGTTTCTGGATGGTAAGGCTAGCCGTGGATGGGTGGCCTATGCTGATTTGAATGTTTATTTTCATGGTTGGATGTTCGTTCCTGTTTCTTGCCGTGAAGTTATACTTCATGAGTTTCATCACTCTCCTTTTTCCATTCATTTTAGTTGCACAAATATATATCATGATCTTTGTCGTTAGTTCTGGTGGCCAGGGATGAAACATGATGTTGCTGGGTTTGTGGCCAAGTGCCTTACGTGTCAGCAAGTTAAGGTCGAACATCAGAGGCCTACTCGATTGTTGCAGCCCTTGCCTATTCTTGAGTGGAAGTGGGAGCACGTCACTACTGATTTTGTGACCGGTTTGCCGAAAGTACCGGGTGGATTTGATGCTATCTGGGTTATTGTCGACTGCTTGACGAAGTCTGCACACTTCTTGCCCATTCGTGTTACCCAGTCTTTGAATTCTTTGAGTAAACTGTATATTCGTGAGATTATCCGATTGTATGGTGCCCCATGTTCTATTATTTCTGATTGTGATCCTCGGTTCACTTTTAGATTTTGGCGTAGCTTGTAAGCCACCACGGATACCAAGCTTTTTTTCAGTACTTCCCTTCATCCTCAAACTAATGGTCAATCTGAGCATATTGTTCAGATTTTGGAGGATATACTCTGTTCTTGTGTTCTTGATTACAGTGGTTGGTGGTCCGATCATCTCCCTTTGGTAGAATTTGCCTATAATAATAGTTATCAGTCGAGTATCGGTATGACACCTTTTGAGGCGTTGTATGGTCATCCATGTAAATCTCCTGTGTCTTGGTTAGAAGTGGGTGAATCTGTTTTTTTTTCCGAGGAAACTCATCAAACCACTAAGCAAATCAAATTGATTCGCCAACATTTGCTTACGGCTCAAGGTAGGCATAAGAGTTATGCCGATTGTCATCGTCATCCTCTGTCTTTCGATGTTAGTGATCATATTTTTCTTAAGGTTTCGCCTAGAAAAGGCATTTCTCGTTTTGGGAAGAAGGGTAAGCTCAATCCCCGGTATATCGGTCCTTTTGACGTCATTGAGAAAATTGGAGAAGTGGCCTATCGACTAGAATTGTCGGTCAATGTTTCAAATATACATGATATTTTCCATGTGTCAATATTACGAAAGTACAAACCAGATCCCTCACATGTGATCAACTGGGATAATGTGGAGTTGGAGGCCGATGTATCATATGAAGAGTGACCTATTCGTATTCTTGATTCTAGGGAGCAAGTTTTGCAAGGCAAAACCATTCCCTTATTGAAGTTTTTGTGTTGTAATCATGGCATTGAAGAAGACACTTGAGAAAGAGAAGATGAAATGAGGGTGAAATACTCAGACTTGTTTTGACCTCGTTGTACTTCCCTTCCCTTGCATCAATTCAAAATGTCTTTCTTCTCTCTTGTAGCATATGTTGCTGTTATCCTTCTTGATGATTGTCTATCTTTTGCCTCTACCTTATGTTAATTTCGAGGACGAAATTATTTTAAGGGGTATGAGATGTAATAGTTGAGAATTTATTAATCAAATTTTGAATTTTAGTTCTATTCTTTGGATTTTGATTGATTTTAATCTCAAAATCACCTCTTGATTGTATATGTGATTGATCACAGAATGTAGTATAAAATTCAATTGCGAATCCAATGCAACTTGAATTGTCCAAATTGGAAGTCAGATGAAGAATTTAGACCTCCTTTAGCAGAGATAGGAGAAGGGAGTAATGGCATTCATTCCTGAGAATGAATTCAGGGAATGAATTTCGGGACTTGTTCTGCAGCAACCTTGGTGCAACAATAAAGCGATGCGTAACTGGTAGCCCTAATGATGCGTAACCGGTAGCCTTGTGCGTAACCAGTAGCCTTGATGGTGCGTAACTAGTAGCGGTACCTACTCTGCAACCGTTCAGCAACGACAGAGAGTTGCATAACTGGTAGCCCGGATTATGGTGTAACCGGTTACGGGTGCCCAAACTGCGATTTTGCAGAACATCCCAAGGGCATTTGGTCATTTCTATCTCATTTAACTCAACCCTATGTGTGTGTATAGATGGGAAAAACGTCCAGAACATATTTTCACTCTCTCTCTACCTCCCAACTCTCTCCCTCTCTCAAATCCTCTCCCTTCTCTCATCAATCCAAGGATTTTGGCTAGGATTTTAGAGAAAACTCAAGGTTTAACCTTGTAGACGGCTCTCTCCTCTTTCCATTGACGTACAAAGCATGTCCCCCTCTCTCAAGACACCCTCATCTAGGATTGTGTAAGAATTGTGTTCCAATCAACCTCAAGGTAGAGTCTACTTACCCCTTTGTATCTTCTAAGTTGGTATTCTCTCTTCCCTCTACACGTGTTAAATAGGATGAGGAAAATTTGTCGTAGTCACCTTGCGGGTTAAATTAATCTCAAATTACTTGATTGTTTGTGTTAATATGTGCCTTAATAGACTCCCCTTGTCTTCAATTTCAAGATCCCCAACTTAATCTTGAAAATCCCCAATTTTTGGAATAACACCTAATTTCGGGTCATGATGGAATTTTGAAATTGAAGGGTCAAAGGTTGACATTGGTGGTTTTAAAATGGTCCTATGATCCTCTTGACCTTTTAATTTGAGGAATTGGAAATCATTTTTTGAAAATTCATGTTTGGTCGCTAAGGGTGATTAGGAGGTGTGAATGTCCTAATCCGTGAAAATAAATGAATGTTTAAATTGACCAATAACATGAAGGATAAGTTGAGTTGGCTATATTAGTATACGGGAATTTGGTTCCATGAGTGGATTCACACTCACTACATTGCGCAATGGGGGTCAACTGGAGCCCTTCCTAAGGTAGGATAATTCTGAGTAACTTACGGTTAGTAGATGGTAGGCGACTAGCGCGGAACAAGCCGAAACATAACAAATTCCTAATATAGTTGTTTGTGCCTTCCTTGAGATGAGATTTTGAAAGTTATACTTCTCCTTGATTTCGTCAAGTAGAGCATTTTAAAAGAAAACAAATAAGTCTTGGAACTTTATTTTGGAAAGGAAGTTGGAAAATGTTTTGGAACTACGGAAATGGTCATCATCGCATGCATACATATTTTATTCTCGCACTCACATCTTTTGTCCTAACTTGGGAAATATTTGGGTGTAGGTTCTCTCTACTAGGCTATTGCCTAACCCTCTATTTTTAAGTACCGACCCGGCTGCCTAGCTTGGAGCTTGAAGCATTGGATGCCACCCCTTGGGTATCCCAGTCTTACTTATTTTAGTTGCTTTAATTTTAAATTCAAGTACCCCGGACTGTAATATTTTATTTTTTTGGGACTTGTAAACTTAAATTCATATGTGTGTGTGTCATTCTCTCTTTCCTCCTTTCTTTTCTGCACTTTGGAATGGGTAGTTGTTTATCTTTACTCATTCTTGTTGTCATCTTGTATGTTTAAAAAAATGGTTTCAAATTCTGGGACATGACAGGTGTGATTCCGACATCGACTCGATCTGTTATGTTGTCTTGAACAAATAGCTCTCCCAGTCAACTAAATTTAAAATTTTTATCCGATGTCACTATTCTGTACGCCATTTCCTTAGGAACACACTTACCGACGTATAGCACTGAAAAATAAATTTTTGGAAATTAGTACGCGATTTTGTTCATTCTGATCAAAACTATTCTTTATGGTGCTGAATTCTGATTTCTGATCCCTATTCTTTTCAAACCATGCATTGGCTTTGCAATTTTCTTCGAATAATTTCTCTTTAGTATACTACGCTCGTATCTTTAAAAATAAGAAACCACTATTTGATGTTTGATGCTAATTCGGATGGTTCGGATAATTCGGATAACCTGATGTGTACTTTTGACATGTTCCAGATCTTATTCTTCCGATTCTGGACAATGGGTCAAAATGGAGTATCAACAATGGAGCAGATGGAAACACATATTCACCCGAGCCAATCTCCAAAAGTTTTTAAAAATCATCCCCAAATCCGATTTGGTCTCCAAAAAATCCTTGATTCCCTAACCCGAACAGGTTGGAAATTGGAGCGAGTTGGGATTGGTCGGCCGAGATGGCCATCCCTACAAATGACTACCAAAATATTGACAAGGAAATCCAAGGTAGGGAGTTCAAATTGGAAGTTGAAGAACTATGAGATTATAGCAAAATTTATTAGAATTATCTATTATAGAAAACACAATACTTTATAGATCCCACATATTTTTACTTTATCCAATGGTCCTAATTAATTTGTTTCATCTAACAGTTCAAAAATTTATTTTACCCAACAACTGAGTTCATGATCCGAACATTGACCATTTCTATTTTGAAGGTCTGCACAAATAATCCAAGCTGTTGATAAATTTTAAAAAAAAATTAAGTGACAATAAAAAATTATTTTATTCGGATAACTATAACTACTTCATCAAAAATGATTGGGTTTTATTCAGAAGTTTTAGACCTAAATTCTGAATTATTTTGAATGAACTTGTAATGGATTGTTCTTCGGGAGTTGCCTTCCTGATGACTGGATCTTCGTATACGGGTTGTTGGCAATGGTCCGGATCGGAACGGTCGCTGTTGAAGCTGATAGTCTGTGCGGGTCCTTGCAAAGATCAAAGAGGGATCCACCTGCTGGGCCGGTTGTGACCGACGTGGCCTCCGAAGCTTAAGTTAGTCTCTTTTTGAGGAAGAAGACAAAAAGTAAAGCAAGGCCGGACGTTTGGCATTCGGAGAGCAGATCCCATAAATAGTACTCTCAGGGGATATTTATAGGGATTGGTGCTCTTGAGGGTTTAAACTGGTGCATGGGCCGCACATTATGGGCTCCCCCGTGCAGTATTAGGCCTGAGTGGTGTACATGATGGGTCAATGTGGGCCGGTGCAGTCGGTGGACTGGGTTAACTGTACGGATGGGGGATCCGAAAAGAAGACGGGTGTGGCGCTCAGTGCCGGAGGTTAGGCCATAGGGATGCTTCTTCCACTATAAGTCGATCATCCGGGAGCGATGTTTCGTCACAAGACTGGTGAACGACGTCCTACCGACCGGTGTAGTAGCCGGAGGAGTCAACTTTCGTTTGGCCAACCTATATTGCCAGAGAGCTTTGCCAAAGGGGGTTGTCGGATAGTATTGGAGTCCTCTATTGATAATTGTAGTATGGCTGATGAGCCCTTCGATGGATCTTCGGAGGGACATAGACAGGAGATCATTCACAAGAATATGACTCCGTCGAAAATGGAGGTCTGGCTATCAACCGGCATAAAAAGATTTTTTAACAGAGTACCGGGAGAGTATAGATTTAGGAGTCCATATATATAGGATGGCTCCGTTGCTAATTGAGGTCTAGCGATTGGCCGACTGACCTAATTGTCCTGTCGATGGAAATGTTACAGTTAGACATCCCTTAGAAAAGATAGAAACGCCAGTCCTCTACCAGGATGTCATGCCCCAGATTTTCAAACCATTTTTTTTAAATATTTATTAAATGGGGAAAGCAACATGGCCAATCACATAAGAGAATAAATTCTAGGTTACCACACCTCCCATTGCATCACCCGTGAAAATCCGAAGGTGAATAAATAGATAAAAGCATGAGTTCCAAACCATAGAATGGGTAGAAGAGAATAGAGTGACAATGTTTAAGTTATTACAAACCATGAGTCTAGTACAACCCTCAAAATGGGGTATTTCCAAAACCAAAACAAATGCATAAATCTTGATGGCTACCAAAAATCCCACAATCCTCAAAGGGCTCCCAAATCTTCAAATACCGAATTCTTTCCTGTAGAACCTTAAAAAAGGGCATGTCACGCCAAAGTAGGAAAATATCTATCAACTAGTATGTTCTAGACTAGCGTGAACAAGTGTGTAAATGTGCAGAATGATATAAGCAATATGCATGAGGAAATGCAAGGTAATGATCCAACATTCATAAAATGATGACAACTAACCAACATAACGAAGTGTTATATAAAGGACCACAAGTCAAGGGTCAAGACATAAGTAAATATCATTCCATGATGTTCAACCAAGAGACTACTAGACAAGAGTCCATCATAAGAGGTGCTTATGATATTGTTGAATAACAAGAGTACATTCATATTTCTTTTCTTGTTCCACGTAAGATATAGCGACGGAATCCTAGCCAAGGTATTCCAAAATCGATGTGTCGCCGGAATCCTGACCAAGGTATTCCATCATTAGTGTCTCGTCGGAATCCTAACCAAGGTATTCCATAATAATTTTCGTTTCGTGACGTTGATAGGGCAAGGTTGGATTAGTGGCTCGTCAACACACTAATCGAATCTATCCGGTCTTCCCCAAATAACGTTGGGAGGGCTCTCGTTACCCCCATTGTGCACAATATCGCGGATGGAGCGACCATCCTAGGAGTCCTAACCAAGGTACCCCAATCAAATAATCATAGGCCCATATCATTGTCATCGTGTCCGGGAATCCCTAGCCAAGGTTGCTTCCCATAATATAGTCATTGATGCCTGAGAATCCTTAGCCAAGGTTGCTTCTCATTTGGGACTCAAGACTTCATTTCACTACGCACATCCGGTCATGACAAACATCACCACAATCCAAGTCGGTGCATTCGACTTCAAAGAGACACATACATTCTACCCAGCTGTAACGCCCCGTCCCGCGAGGACTAATTTAATGATCCAGCGGACCCGGCAACGTTACTAAAAACAGAAAAGACAGAAATAGATATATCTAAACAGAACAGACAGATAACCAGAGACAGAGAGAGAGGCAGATACTCTAAATGAAAATGCATAACTGAAAAAAATAATACTGTAGAAAAATCCAAAGTACTGGCTGACAGATAATAAAACAAAACTCAGCAAACACGCTGACCAAGTCTCCAATAGAAACAGAAATAACCATCTAGGTAGTAGAACAGACTCTGCTACTAACTATAGTGCAACTGAAAGTAAAAACAGACAAGATAACTGATAAACTGAACAACCCAGAACAGACAGCGCAGCTACGGAACTCCTCCTGCTAAAACTCCAAGTAGTGGACCAGACTGCTCAGCTAATCAGAATCTGCACTTCGACCAATGCCCATACATATACAAAGTGCAGGAATGCATTAGATTACTAGAAATTCTGCTTCAAATAAAAAATAAACTGAAACAGGTGCAGATATTAGAACTGAAAGAAAACAACGAAATATACTAGCAGGGTGAATATAGCAAACAAACGATCTATCAAAGAAAAACGCATCAAAGAAACAGCAGAAAAGTAATCTAAGTACAGAGGGTAGTTTCGTGCATCCTAGGCGTCACACACAACTTACTACAGATTTTATTAACCACAGAAATTATGTTTTCACTTTTCGACGTAGTATACCCGACATATCAACGCAATGGCGCGATATACTACTCCGTAATATATTCGAGGTATCAACGCAAACCCCGCAATATATCACCTTGCAAGGGTACCACTTGTGAATGGCATTTGTATGCCCAGAACAACACGTCCACCGGCCAATGAGGCACATGACCCAGAATCCTTATTTAACCTTTTTAGGTGTCAGAACAACAAATCTTCCAGACTTAACAGCTTAGCAGAATTATCAGATTATCAGAATTCCCAAAAATTCAGAAAGTGTCTCGTACAATCCTAGCAAGATTCTAGGTGTTCCATATACAGAAGAACAGATAGAACAGATATCAGAACTACCAAAAACATGCACAACAGATATAGAACTCATATAACTGAAACTACTCGAAAATTCACAGAAACTCCACAGATAAGAAACAAGAAAAGTTCATAGAACTTAAAGTAAACTAGCACACTCACCAATGGGTTTTAACCCATTTTTTACTGTCGGATATTGCTCGGATGGTTGCATACAAGACATTCCCCTTGTCATTGAAGAAACACCATTAATCCAAATAATTTAATAACTCAAACATAAATTATGTGATGATTGAATAATTTGCAGAAGATAACCAAATTCCATATTACATCATTTTCCAAATTCATTTCTAAGTTTTCCATAAGTTTTCTCTTGAAATTGCACTGACCGGTAGCAAGCCGGTACGCAAGCGGCATACCGCTCGGCATGTCGGTCGGCATGTCGGTTCTTCAGAAAAATTACAGTTTTAACAGATTTTTATCCTATTTTCCAACGATGATTTCAATACCTTAACGACATTATTTCCAGAAACCTATAACATCAAAAGTGCTCTACAGATTATGATCTATAAGATATATGAAGAGACATATCGCAAATACTTGATTATTGGGGCAAAAAGTCCAACCGGTATGTAGTCGGTAGGCTGCCGGCATACCGCCCGGTATACCGGTCGGTATACCGGTTTGCACAGCAGAAGGCAGAATCCAAAAACTACTTAAACCAACTTCGATTTTTCTTAACTAAATCCCATCTAGATTGATATTTAACACATAAATCAAAGCAAACAAGTATCATAAGATGTTGTACACATCTATGTTCATATTATATTCAAATTGGAGCATTAAACACCCACTCTAACTCAATCAAAATCATGATTTTTCAACAAAAACACTTTAAACAGTCACTAATTATGATTAGTGTAATAATTCAGATCTAGACCAGATTAAATCCGAAATTGAAAAACTAAAAACTTGGAGTTTACCTTGATAGTGTTAGGAACACTTCTTAAGAAGACTTTTTCTCCAAAAACCTTGATCTAAGGTTTGATTTCTTGTAATCTTCCAACCCTCTCTTCTTAATCCTCTCTAATCTCTCTCTAAGCCACTACAAGGAGTGTTTGTAAAACCGAATGGCTAAAACCTCCTTATAAACAACCCTAATCAGGTTTTAGGTGAATTTTACCACAATGCCCTTCATTAAACTCACAATTATCCCTTGCAAGTCACCCCCTTATTCAAATCACAATTTCTTAAATCATTTATGTTGTAATTGATTAAAACACTTAACTAAATTCGGAAAATCCCAACAAAAATACTAACTTAACCGATTTATTTTTTTCTAAATCTCTTAAAAATATTTTCGGACATATTTTTAATAAATAAAAACATAATTTGTCTGGGACGGGTGTTACAACTCTCCCCTACTTAAAAACGATTTCGTCCCCGAAATAGACAGCACTTGCATAAAGCATAAATAGACCATAGCAATTCCAGAATACTTATTATTCATATTTTCTCATTTCATTTGTTATTCACAATTTACCACGGTATTGAAATAACTAAAATGAAACATTAAACATATACATGTACAGGTCACTGCTGATGTTGCTTTGTTGCCTCATTCTCACGAATAGCCCATCCACTGACACACTGCACTGTTATCTTTACCGCTAGTCTGCTTCTAGCACTTGATACTCTGATGCCACTTCATCCAAAACGCTTCCAAACTTTCTCTCATTCAAAGGATTCCAAAATGACCCCATCAAACTCATACTTCCAAAAACTCTCAACCAACTCCTTACATCACAGTATAAAGCCATTCAACCCAAGTACATATTTTGCAATCACAATCCACAAGTTTAAAATCATTCTCTTAACCACAAAATTTTTTTCTACTCATCAACTAAGCAGATAATGATTTACAAAACTAACTCGCTCCCAATTATCAGAATTCAACCTCCTAACTTTCCCAAGCATTTTTCAATCACGATATCTTAGAACGAACTATCAAATTCTCACAGGCCCAATTTCACATCTATCCACAATCACAATCCCTTCCCGAGAACTATACCAATTCTAATCCTCAAAAATCCTATTGCACAAACTTAAACTCAATTCTCACATCCAAAATCTTCACCACCCCAAAATACCACACACCCTCAAGAACTACAAATCAATCCTCAAAAGAATCATAACCTTAAAAACTGATATAACATCAAATTTCCCAATTCACAAATTCACTAACTAACCTTTTCTGCACAGAATCAACTCCACTTACTATCGTTACTGCTTTCCACAGAATCCACAATCCTTCGCCTTACACACTTCCTTAGCCATCCATTGCATTCCTGTAAATCACATCACTAACAAAACATGGTGGAAACAAATGTCAGATATAATAACGCACACGTTAGTCCACACATCTCAAGGACTCAAAACATGACTTGACATCCTACAGTCTACTACGACTTTACAGAATCCTAAGAGGAACCATGCATAATCGCTGATTCGCCCAAACTTCTAACGAGAAGATACGTTAGCTAGGCGATCTTCTAATCAGACCTAAGGTAATCATTGATCGTATACAATTCTCTACTCTAACCAACCATACTCCGAGAATCTCTAAACCTATGCTCTGATACCAAGCTGTAACGCCCCGTCCCGCGAGGACCAATTTAATGATCCAGCAGACCCGGCAACGTTACTAAAAACAGAAAAGATAGAAACAGATATATCTAAACAGAACAGACAGATAACCAGAGAGAGAGGCAGATATTCTAAATGAAAATGCATAACTGAAATAAATAATACTGCAGAAAAATCCAAAGTACTGGCTGACAGATAATAAAACAAAACTCACCAAACACTCTAACCAAGTCCCCAACAGAAACAGAAATAACCATCTAGGTAGTAGAACAGACTCTGCTACTAACTATAGTGCAACTGAAAGTAAAAACAGACAAGATAACAGATAAACTGAACAACCCAGAACAGACAACGCAGCTACGGAACTCCTCCTGCTAAAATTCCAAGTAGTGGACCAGACTGCTCAGCTAATCAGAATCTGCACTTCGACCAATGCCCATATATATATAAAGTGCAGGAATGCGTTAGCTTACTAGAAATTCTGCTTCAAATAAAAATAAACTGAAATAGGTGCAGATATTAGAACTGAAAGAAAAAATGAAATATACTAAACAGACTGAATATAGCAAACAGACGATCTATCACAGAAAAACGCATCAAAGAAATAGCAGAAAAGTAATCTAAGTACAGAGGGTAGTTTCGTGCATCCTAGGCGTCACACACACCTTACTACAGATTTTATTAACCATAGAAATTATGTTTTCACTTTTTTACGTAGTATACCCGACATATCAACGCAATGGCGCGATATACTACTCCGTAATATATCCAAGGTATCAACGCAAACCCCGCGATATATCACCTTGCAAGGGTATCACTTGCGAATGACATTTGTATGCCCAGAACAACATGTCCACCAGCCAATGAGGTACAGGACCCAGAATCCCTATTTAACCTTTTTAGGTGTCAGAACAACAGATCTTCCAGACTTAACAGCTTAGCAGAATTATCGGATTATCAGAATTCCCAGAAATGCCAAAAGTGTCTCGTACAATCCTAGCAAGATTCTAGGTGTTCCATATACAGAAGAACAGACATAACAGATATCAGAACTACCAAAAACAGGCACAACAGATATAGAACTCATATAACTGAAACTACTCGAAAATTCACAGAAACTCCACAGATAAGAAAAAGGAAAAGTCCACAGAACTTATGGTAAACTAGCACACTCGCCAATGGGTTTTAACCCATTTTCTTACTATCGGATATTGCTCGGATGGTTGCATACAGGACATTCCCCTTGTCATTGAAGAAACACCATTAATCCAAATAATTTAATAACTCAAACATAAATTATGTGATGATTGAATAATTTGCAGAAGATAACCAAATTCCAGATTACATCATTTTCCAAATTCATTTCTAAGTTTTCCATAAGTTTTCTCTTGAAATTGCACTGACCGGTAGCAAGCCGGTACGCAAGCGGCATACCGCTCGGCATGTCGGTCGGCATGCCGGTTCTTCAGAAAAATTACAGTTTTAACAGATTTTTATCCTATTTTCCAACGATGATTTCAATACCTTAACGACATTATTTCCATAAACTTATAACATCAAAAGTGCTCTACAGATTATGATTTATAAGATATATGAAGAGACATATCGCAAATACTTGATATTTGGGGCAAAAAGTCCAACCGGTAGGCAGCCGGTAGGCAGCAGACGGCATACCGGCCGGTCTACCGGTTCGCACAGCAGAAGGCAGAATCCAAAAAATGCTTAAACTAACTTCGATTTTTCTTAACTAAATCCCATCTAGATTGATATTTAACACATAAATCAAATCAAACAAGTATCATAAGATGTTGTACACATCTATGTTCATATTATATTCAAATTAGAGCATTAAACACTCACTCTAACTCAATCAAAATCATGATTTTCAACAAAAAAAATACTTTAAACAGTCACTAATTACGATTAGTGTAAAAACTAAGATCTAGACCAGATTAAATCCGAAATTGAAAAACTAAAAACGTGGAGTTTACCTTGATAGTGTTAGGAACACTTCTTAAGAAGACTTTTTCTCCAAAAACCTTAATCTAAGGTTTGATTTCTTACAATCTTCCAACCCTCTCTTCTTAATCCTCTCTAATCTCTCTCTAAGCCACTACAAGGAGTGTTTATAAAACCTAATGGCTAAAACCTCATTATAAACAACCCTAATCAGGTTTTAGGTGAATTTTACCATAATGCCCTTTATTAAACTCCCAATTATCCCTTGCAAGCCACCCCCTTATTCAAATCACAATTTCTTAAATCATTTATGTTGTAATTGATTAAAACACTTAACTAAATTCGGAAAATCCCAACAAAAATACTAACTTAACCGATTTATTTTTTTCTAAATCTCTTAAAAATATTTTCGGACAAATTTTTAATAAGTAAAAATATAATTTCATCCGGGACGGGTGTTACACCAGCGCTCACAACACAGCTGCACAACACAAAAGTGACTTCATCTCACTAATTACACAAACCACAAGCCAATCCCATAACACACTCTCAAACAAGAGCTTCGAAGGGAGACAACATTGCAGAACAGAGGTGTCCAAGTGCAAATGGACATGACGCCAATGGATACTACAACAATCCGGATTTGCACGAAGACACGGTGAACAAAAATGAACGCAAGAAGGCACCCGCAAGACAAGAGTGTACAAAACAAGGATATGATTTCCAAAAAACAAGCTCCACGAAGCAGACGAATCAATATGTGCGAGACGAACAACACATCACCGCCACAACAAGCACCACAACTATAGACGTGCCATGAACAATCGACAAGAGGACGGAAAAATCCAGTTGCAACGTCAAAAGTTGGAAACGAGGAGCAAGAAGATTTTCTGAACAACGCACAACTTCCGCAATTGCCAACAAGGGCCAAATGAGGAACAGTGGAAGTCAATCCGTACACCATCGACGAACAAGGAATCATATCGATGACTAGGATATGGCACAAGCACACGCGACAACATTTCCAACAAGGATAGTAGAGACCATCGATCAAGCAAATCAATCTACGAGAGTAGAAGAGTCAACAAGTACCCAAGGAACGGTACCCACTCACCGATCCGGCGAAGATTTAACAAGGAGGGATTTGATATGCCAAAAGAAGCACACTGCCAACGACACACCACCACCAAGACGAAGCCAAAAGGATTACCCAAACACAATTCACCTCCTAAAATCTTATGCCCAAATGAGAAAGCAAACTCTACTCTCGTCTTCAATCCCATGCAAACGCACATCACCTCAAGCCATCAACTCAACTATTCATCTCTTCCAAAATAACGACTTCAAGTCAAATCTGCATCCCAAACTCTAAGTCACCAAACAAGATCACTACACTTCTATCTCTTAATCCAAAATCAGTTACTCTCCACATTATCATCCAATAAAATAAGAACCCCAAATACTGCTTCTAGAAAGAACCGCAAGATGATCACACAAGCACTAACACTCCAACACATCAAGAGAGAACCAAAATCCTCAAACCACTTTCACAGCTCCTAATACAACAACGTCAACTCATCGAACAAACACCAAGGCATACCAAAACAAGTCTATCTCTCAAATCATCCAACAAGCCCAATTAACCAACCCAGGCAATTCCAACACAAGGCTATCTTCTAAGTCATTCCACAAGCCAAATGACCAAATAGCCGAATGCCTAAATAGACAATTAACCAACCAACTATCAGTGGACCTAGACAACTCAGTCTATTCCTAATGACATCAAGTCACAACTTGTAATGACTTGTCCCGAAAAGATAATATTTTTAATAATTTCCGGCTACGAATCATTACTTAAACCTCTTTATATTTTCCACCATTAATTTTTTTCTTTATTTTCTAACCATTCTAATATAAATAAGCAGCGGAACTAAAGCATTATTTTAAAATAAAACCACCAACTATGACATATCCAATGTGACAAGTCTAAACATGACCAAACACGGTCCCAAAATAAAAATAAAAAACTAACTCTCATTCTCACTCTACAACAGTAAGGAAAGAACTCTACTAAACTGAAGTAAGTAAAAGATCTACTAGAAGAGTAGTCCTGAGCAGTTGGAAATGAACCCACTAAGTCTTCTTACTTGGATAAAATTACACAACAAAAGAAGAGGGCAACAATATCCAGGAGTGTCAGATTTACAGTTAATATAGTAAACCATTAATTACAATGTAATAAAAAGATGAAATAAACAATAACGTAAGAGGTTGTGACTCTCCCCTTGAAACAAGTCCATCGTAAAGAAATATACA
>NMUG010001578.1:0-17571 GCA_002855965.1 Monotropa hypopitys | reverse complement strand
GTAATATTCTGGTCCCCACATTTCATATTGATGATCAAAACTTAGGCACTGGGGTTTTTGGAAACTCTGTACCTTTGTATTACTGTGACCTTTTTTGTTCGGTGTCATGTATCTTGAAGATTTTCTAACTTGAGAATGCATGCCTTTCCCTCTCCCACTGATTGCATCGATAAGAAACGACCCAATACAAAAAGTTGATGTTAGATAGATTTGTGGAGGCCGAACACTGCCTTTACCAGTGAATAAAACTCAGTTGCCTCCCAACCAAAGTCAGTACGAGATCTGGATGAAATTTGCACAAGGCCACTGAGCTGAATAAGAGGGTTGCAATAAAATCTGGTTGAAAAATGTCTACATAGAGTTCGAAACGAATTACATGGAATATGGGAATTGAAGTATAATACAATCGTTTTCTTGCTTTCATGACAAAATGCGCGAGGAAAACACAAACCTGTCATTGACAAAGAACAATTTATTTATTTTTTGTCTAAAAATAAATGGAAAGGTTTTTGACCGTTTAACCAAAAAATCCTTTGGATGGTTAGGAAAAAATTAGAAATGCTACACGTGTGATTTGGGGATGATAATTGAATCCGAACCTAATGAATACATGACTAATCCGAATTAATCCGAGCAGATTATACCCGATTTTTTACTTGTATGTGCATGTTTGGATCAATGTTTTAAAATCCGACGGATTTTGAATCAAGTTCAGTTTTGGAGATTATGACCCGAATTGACCTGAACCTGAACCCGAACCGACCCCAAACCCGACCCGTATATATAATATATATAACTAGTGGTAGCCTGTGCCGATGGCACGGGACGACAGAATAGAAAATGCAATACAATATATAAGAGTACGATAAACTTTGGGTATTAATAGTACATTCAACACTAATTTGTGCATTCAACACTTATGATGAGTGATGACACTCGATATGTATTTTTGATATAACTCGTGCCGATGACACATTGTGACATAATAGAAAGCATAACACAATACCCAAGGGTACAACGAAACTTCAGGTGTTAGTAGTGTCTTCGGAACTGATTCGTGCCTTCGACACTCATGATAAATGTGTATGAAAAAGGTATAAAGAATATATGTGTAATAATATGTATAAAAATGTGTATAAAAAATATGTGGGGCCCACACTAAGATATTTGTATAATAAATATAATAGATGTGTATGAAAAATGTGTAGAGAATATATGTATAAAAATGTGTATAAAAGTATATATGAAAATATGTATAAAAATGTGTGGGACCCATATTATTCTATCTTTTATAATAGATTGTGTATAGATGTGACGTGACAAAAAATATGACTAGGATACTTTAAGTATGAATGGGACAATTGAAAATATGACTGAGACAACTTTGTATTTTGTATAATAGATTGATGAGGAGTGCTGAGCTAAGAGCTCAGCACCAACGAGAGCTCAGTAGAATAGATCATTTCCAGATCAACCTGTTGAAAATCCGAAAATACTCCCACGAGAGCCAAAAGGGGATAACTAAAGGGTGGCAGAGAATGAGGAAAGAAGAGTGCAGTGGAATGACAACCTATCCCAATATATATCAAGATCCTCAAGCCAGCAGGACTACGAGGGGAGCCAAGCCGCCCTTGGAGAGACCAGAAGAGGACCTACTCGCAGACATGCAAGCACAAATCGACATGATACAGAAGTGTGTACAGGCCAAAACACCCTCTACGATGGAAGAGTTTGTTCAGACTACAGACTCCCCATTTTCATGCCATGTTTTGGAGGTACCCTTGTCATCTAAGCTCAAAATGCCAGTGATTGAGTCATTCAGTGGTACTACGGACCCACTGGACCACTTGGAAACTTATAAGAACTTGATGATGCTGCAAGCTGTGCCGAACGAGGTGATGTGCAGAGCCTTTCCGGTTATATTAAAAGGGAGTGCGATAATGTGGTTCAATAAGTTGAAGATTTGATTGTCATTTAACTTTGGAACATATTGGAGATTGAGGTAGATTCCAATTATTAATCAACCACTTTTTTTTTTGAAAAGCTGAAAATATATTAACCAGACCGAAAAACCGGGGATGGGAACCAACCAAAACAATAACGGCCTATACGAAGGCCATCCCACTAGACAAAGCCTCTATCCCAAGCCCAATTACAAGCCCTGTTCTACAAACAACAAAACTCATCCCCCAGCTGTCATCCAAAAACAAAACCTTTTAACAATACAATGCAAACCCAAGCCAGCCTTTCCGACATTACCCACCTTGTCGAAACACGGGAGTCACATACTTGGAGGTCGTACTAGTCCGGTACCCAACACTCCCACAAGACCGAAGCAAGGGGCCCCACTTACTTGACGACTAGCAAGGGGCTATGTACCAAGATACCGTAAGAATCATCCCTACCGGTCTTTCCCCTTGGCGACACAAGGGAGTCACACAGGACTCGTACTAACCCGAAATATCATTTTCCCACTTGGTGGTTCAAGGGGTCATACCGGGCATCAAACACGAATATGCCATGGATTGGGACCGACGACCGCCCAATCCCGACTCGGCACTAGTAAATAATCAATGAATTAGGGCAAGAACATCCTAATTCCAATCATGTTCTAAAACATGTCAATACTGCAAGTTGGGTCCGATGACCGGCCAACCGCGACTGGTGCCTCGATACTCAAATTCCAAAGATTGGGGCAAGAACATCCCAAACCCGATTATGTTCAAAAACATTTCCTCACATGATCTTTTTTATTGAATTAGGTGAAATATAGGTGAATGATTTATAGTTGAGAGAGGGTGATCCTCGTAGGATTCATTCCCCATATTGGGCATACATTAGGTATGTTACGTACATTATTAAGTTTCTCAAGTTACCCTTCCTCCTTGACTACATCAAGGGCATACCAACCAAAGCCAACAATGCAGGCACCAAGAACACTAAGGACAACAATCATTCATTTCATGAATTCACTCCAACAATTGACCTTAACGGAAATTTTGCAAGACGAAACCATTCGAGAGATCTCTAACCGTAACGACACTAAGAGAGATCCAAACCGATTAGTACAAGTCACCACAACACCCAAGGGGTCTAATCAAACCCAATTTCACCTCAATGCCCCTAGTGGGAATTTCATCGAACAATAAATATCCAACAAAATCCAAGGGGTCTACAATGACATTCAAGACCCAATTTGACCAATCTCACATACGTGGGGATTTTATAATGACACTAGGACCTCAAAATTCCCAAAATGCGATATGTGACTATGACGGGAAATTTATCGAACACATGGTGACCCCAAACTCCAAGGGCTATAACTCACCCATAACACGTCCCATACCACACCCAAGCCATCCTCATAATTCTTCTTCAACAAGCATAGACTAACCCTAGGCTACCAAACGTGAAATCCATACCCATGGCTACGAAAATGCAACCTATATACACACACATATACACACAAGATAGGAGTTAAGGATTTACCCACCGGAATCACCAAGCCACGAAATCCCTAGGTGATGGATCCTCCATACATAGACGATCCAAGCACGTCACCTCATAGCCCTAGACGAGTTATTCAATGTTCGTTAAGGGAATTTCCTTCAAAGAGTAAGGGAGAGAGGTCAAAGAGGGAAAGAAGAGTGAGTGAGAAAGAGAGATCGAGAGAGAAGAGAGGAGAGAGAGAAACTTACGTGAGGGAGAGGGGAGGAGGCCAAATGAGTTCAGTTAGAGATTCCCCTCTAAGCAAACTTATATTTATACTCGAACCAATACGGACAAAAATGCCCCTCACTTATCCCCCAAAACTCTTGCCGAACAAGTGTATTTCAATATGTGCCATAGGCACATATCGAAATATAGACCCACGCATCAAGCCTTAAAAGGCCTTCATATCGATATACAGGGGCCCTGCATATCGAAATACTAAACTCACTGCTCACCTTCAACGGTATAAGAATTTCGATATGCACCCAGTGCATATCGAAATGCAAACGCTTATGCACGAACTCTTTTAGAATACATATCGATATGCAAGAATGCATATTGAAATGCAAGAAGGCTCATATCGAAATACAAGGGGGCATATCGAAATATACAAGAGGGAATTTCGAGCAGTGGAGATGCTATATCGAAATGAAAGAGAGAAGAGCCTACCACATATCAAAATGCATCAATTTCAAGGGGAACATGCTAGTTGTATTTCGATATACACCATAAGTATATATTGAAATGACAGAAAGAGGGAGGAGACCCTTATTTAGATATAGACAAAGAAGGGTGAGAATAATTTCCTTGATTTAATTGAAATAGGTGATTGCCGGACAACGTTGCGATCACCCGAACGTTGACAAAGACTTTAAAATTCAATCCTGGAACTCATAAATATTTTTAAATATAAAATGTGGGTCCCGGTAAGGCCTTACCCACCAATTTTCGATTATAATCTAATGAATTACACTAAATGGAATATAAAATTCCAAAGAAAATATATGGAAATTAATTAAAATTTCCAGAGTGTGACATTGGGGGTGAAATGGCCAGGTATAAGCTAGAAATGTGCTAGAATTTCTGTGAAAATTCGGGGAATAGGAATATAGAGTCCTCCCTCTAGGGCACCCAGATAAATACAAGCTTCATCTGAGACACTCGAGCAAGCCCTCTCACCCTTGAAAGGGACCCACAAGGAAACAGAACTGGGGATTTGAAATTTTTTCCTCAGTACCTCCAGGTCCGAAGCGGTAAGAGAAGACCCATAGCTCCATGATGCAAAGTCATTATCAAGGACCTTGCACTGATTGGGGCATGCAACAATATGCTCTCTCATTTGAGACCTGATCCTAGCCATCTCGTGGCCCATCTCAGACTCAACCTCAATATCAATTTCAACACCCTCCTCGATTTTAGCAGAAGGAGTATTGTTTGATCAACTCGAATTAGCCATACAATTGTTTAAAACATGATCAATTAGCACCTAGAGTTAATAGGTGTAAGAGGCGTTGTCACACCCCAATCTTGATAATTGTAGATCCAATCCTCTAGGAGTGACACGTGGCATATCCAAACATCTCTACCTCTCTAATTACAACCACAACTTACTAATACAAGTATAACTGAAATAAAAATTGTTGATAGAAATAAAATATACATCTCATAATCTCTGTTGAAATATACAAACTCCAACTGTATAATGGGAAACATGCCCTGGCCCAACCCACATTGATGTACAACATGAGGTACAAACTCCACTCTAATACAAATATAAAATAAAACTCTCTCTGATACAACTCAAAGATAATAAAAACTCTCCAATACAATTAAAAGATAAAACTCTCAACTACTACAAATGTACTCATAAGAACAACGGATAGAATTCCCATGCTCTACTCTGCTGTAGCTGGACTGGACTAGTGGACTCTAGTTTCCGCCACCTAAAAGAAGTGTGTAAAAACATGTCAGTACGATGCTCAGTGAATACTATAGAAAAGGATAATGAAGAGAAACCAAATAGCTATGGATTAATATTTCTCTTTTTAAAACACATCTCTTTCCAACACTCTTTTTTTATCTTATAAAAACTCTTCTCTTTTTAAAACCCTTTCCCAATTCTCTTTTTATACTTTTCCCATTATAGGAAACTCTTTTATTTTAAAATGACGAAAATCTCTCCTCGTTTTATAATATATTTACTCATTTCTCTTTCTTAAATCACATTTTACATCTTCCTCTTCTCCTTTTTGCATTTATTTCTTTAATAATTTTAAACCTTATTTTATCTTGTTTACTCATGTCAAAATTTCTTTTAACTCTTCCTCATCTCAAAACTCATCTGTGGTTTATAAATATCCACCAAATACTCTGTCATATGATCTATAAGGATCTATCTTAAAACTCATCATGTCTGGGATTAAATAGGATCCATTAATATCAAATCTCATATCCACACACCTCACCACTAATATAGCCAAGGATCAACTCATTAACTCTGAATCAATATATCTATGACTAGAGTTGTTACAGATCTATTATCATGAGATTGAATCTGAATAAATACATGGGAGTAAACTAGGGGCCAATTAAATAATTCCAAGTGGTTGGGAACAATACTCCAATACATAAGCTTTGAGTGAAATTCATAATATTCCAACAATAAGCTATGGAATAAGGCTATATAATATTGTAACTACAAGTCATGGAATGAGGCTACCTGAGACTCCAATGTGCTAGTTGTGGAGTAGGCTCAAATCAGTATCTCAACATGCCTATATCATCGAAAATTCTCTTTTTCCTATTTTTATGATTCATTTCTCAAAATCACCTCTTTATGAATTATTCCCACTTGATTATCAAAATTCCTTGTTTCAAACTCTTTTTCATTCTTTTTCTCAAAATCTCATTTCTTTAATTAAGGCTAAATACTCATTCTGTTTCTCAAAATCTCATCCTCTTTATTAATAATGAAATCTCATTCTCTTTTTCCAAAAACATATTTCCCTTAAAATCTCATGTTTCTCTTTGAAATGACAAAACCCATTCTCTTTCCCTTTATGAAACTTATTCCTTTTTCTCAAATCTTTTTCTATTTGTTATTAATAAAACTCATTATTTTCCACTTTATGAAAAAAAAATCTCAATGTCTTTTTTCACAAAACCCTTTCTTGCTCCATTTTCCAAACTCGATATGATCCACAATTTTTCTCATTTTTTAGATACTTCCAAAACCCAGAATTTTTTATTATAGAAAAAATAGTATAAATACTCCAAATTATACAGTTCTATAAGTACTAACCTAGCTAATGGAACACTACTGAACATACTTATCCTTGTGCAGTGTTGCAGATGACGAAGACTTCCCTGGACCTAGCAATAACCAAATATGGCTATATAAGAATACTATCATATCTCTCACTATGAATGCATATGCCTTCTAAAGGATTTAATTCATTCTTTTCACAATTTTCTTCTTAAATTCTCAATAACTCATTTAGTATTTTACATAATGATTCTTATGTGAATAGTATACCTCTACTTAATCAACCATCTCTAGAAGGGAGTTTCTAGTAGGTGATTTATTCATTCTCAACCATATACAAAGTTATGGAACTTAGTTCCTCTCAAGTGTTATTAGTTCTTATCCAACGTTTAATAATCTTAAGTCTTTCAAATCCCATACAATAGGTTCAATTTCAACCATTAAACAATAATTTTCTGCTAAAACATATTTTTTTATTAATTTCTATCTCAAGATTTTGGAATTTTCATCACTATTCCAATTGAGAACCACATCGGTCTGGGCATCGACACCAGCACTTGTCGCTCCACCAGTGGCACTAGTGGAGGACCCGGTGCAGAGCCCGGTCCTATACAGGTCATGATTTCACTATTTTTCTCATTTTCTCTATGATTTTCTCATGTTTTCCTTCGATATAAACTCATACAACGATCCTAATATGCTCCTAACATAATTATGAATTTAAATTACAAATGACTGGGATCGAATTTACCTCAAAACGACTTGAACTAGGCTTGACTTTAGAAGAGCTGGGTTGCTCTCTCTTCTCCCCTCTTTTGGTTTTTCTTTCTCTAGTTTTCCTCTGGTGAACTTCCGGTAATTGGATTTCTCTTCCTCAACTGAGTTCTTCTTATAATCTTCTCTGAGTTCCTGGGTTTATTTTCTCCTTCTCTCACAACTTGCATTCTCTGATTCTAAGTGTTTCTCTCTCTCTCTCTCTCACGATTATCACTCTCCTCACTTAGAGCAATCTCTCCCTCACACACCTTCTTTCTCTGTTATCTGATCTCTCTCTCAATGACTCTCTAGTGAACTTCTTCCCAATTTAATTGTTTCACAAGTTTTATGAAATTCTACCTAAGTGACTTGTATATTGAGCATGCAATGTTTGAATTACACCTCACCCAAAATTCTTTCTCCTGTCTCCATGATACCTCTTTGTTATCTCTCTCTTCCACGTTTTTATTTGACATTCCCATTAATTGTGCACAATTGGTTTGGCTGTAACATTTCTCTCTTACCCACGTATCCTATTTGCATGATTTACTTCCAAATTGCAATCCCCCTTCATCTTCACTCTTGTACACAAATAAGCCTTAAGTTTATTTATTTTATATAATAGCTTTATCACCTCTTTTTAACTTCATTTAGTCCAAATTTTGGAATTACTTCTCCTCTTAATTATTTTTATCTTCTTAATATTTTTTTATCAATTCATAATAATGCATAAATAAGATACATGTCTCATAATTCTCCCACACTTAAGAAATTTCACCCCAAAATTTTCATGCTCCCTTAACTCGAATAAATATAGATGGAGACTTTCTCACATTCTCCTTCTTACCAAATCTCATGATTCTCTACTCAAATTCTCATTGTCTAATACTCATTATTTATAATAATAACTCATCGCTCAATACCCATTACACTCGTCTGAACACCAAACTCCATACTCATGTATGCATAACAATAACTCTTTTCTCACACACATATCACATCACTTTTACTCTTTTTCACATATACATACACAACACAACACACAAGTCACCACATAATAATCAAATGACATTGGAGGTTTGTTTCGAGATGCACTCTTCTCAAATCAATCCACACATGTCTATCATATATCACTAGACCCAAGAAATATACACACTCACACCAAGATGCATATGAGTTAAGCCTGAATCAATATAGGCATAACACTATACTCACACCAAATCTATACTCCATATGCACTCGTGCCAATTTCACATAATCAATTATCTTATTCTCCTTTTCTTTATTTGATTCCAAACTTTTAGTAGTGTTCATAAATATTTCAATATTACTCAATTTCGTCTGAACTCATATCCTATTTCAAGCCATATGTATTTTTTCCAAATTTCTCTCTTTCAGAATTCTTATCGAGGAACTCTTACTTAACCAATTTATTTCTCAATTTTTGAAAAATCTCTTTTATGAATTTACCCAAGTGATCCATGAGTTTAATGATAAACTGGATTAACAGAATTAATCTATACTATATATATACTCTTCCTTCAAGTCTAATTCCATTTTCTACTTGCACATTTCCTTCCTAAAGCTCTTTCTATAGAGGATGTTTCCAACACTCTTAACTTTGGGGATTGTTGTGCTATATGGCCCAAATTCCTCATCTAAAATATACTAATTCTTTCTCCCCCCACATACTCACTCGAACAATCCTAGATCATATAGTCTTTTAATCCATACTTATAACAATGTTTAGGACCTCAACATCCACTAAAACTCACTCATCTAAACTCATCTCACTCATCCTCCTTCATCGAACCACTTTGCGATCTTGAACTTCTTTGCCTTTTCCTGTTCTGTGACTTTACTTCTCAATTCCTCATCTCACTACCACTTATCTTCCTTGTCACATCTACTTACTCTTGCTAATTCTTTCCCGATATTTTCTTAGATCATGCACATCCTTTCCTGCTCTCCTTACCATCTCAATCAAATTTGCATATCTAGATACCCTATATGCAATCAACCTTGGTCTATAACTAGGTTAATTTATTATAGAATCACCTACATCTCTCACATCCGCATTCATCTCTATAGCATAACAATATAAGGCAATGCTTCAAGTCTCATACTTTTCTACTTTCAGAATACGCTGCTTTTATATGATAAAAGCGGGTTCCTACCCAAACCAATAATTCTCTACATAATATTGGGTGTTAAAACCCCTCATAAAATGCTCCAAGTACCAACTCCCTTCACAACTGGTACTATAATAGATGTCATTTTTTAACGACCATAGGCCTTTGACTGATTCAATGTCTTAATTTTTGGATTGAATGATACTAAGGTTACTTCCTACTCATCTTAGACTCTCATCACATTATCAACTCTCACTAATACCTCTCAACCAAGCCTCGGCTCATCTATGATTTATGGTATCCTTAAACTCTGTTGTATGCAATCACCTAAACCTCTTAATCTCGCTCTTCTATTCCTCTTACTCTCCCAAATGTAGCCTGGTACTCTATATATCTGGCCATGGATGCCAAGAATCTACCAACATTTCCTACTACTGGTGAATTTCTCTCTGACCCGTGATTAATTCACATTTCCTTCTCTTGACTAAACAATGTTGCCTCCTCTTATTATTCCATATTCCAATCTTGTTAGCATAATAGTAAATACTCTACCACAAACAATGGTTAGCAATATATGATAGGGTCACTCGCTAACACCTTATGATCCATTACCAGCTTTGTCTTAAACAATTCCAATCTTCGACATATCTAATATCAACCCGCTCCTCTACTCTCGATCTCTCTACTATCACTGGCTTTTCTTGCCTTTATTAGAGACTGAAAAGATCTCATCTCTCACTTGTGAATTTTTGATGATACATTATTACACTACTCATCAAAGAATTAATAAAAAATGCAACAAGGACAAGTTCTATACTCTCACCTCTAAACTCAACGACACCCAATTGTCCACACTCCAAACCGACTCCATAAGTCTACATAACCACTAAAACTTTAGCTCTGATACCACAAGACCTGTCATGCACCAATCCTGATAATTGTAGAGCCAATCAACTAGGAGTGACATATGGAAGATCCATGCATCTCTAACTCTCTAATCATAACCACAACTTACTAACACAAGTATAGTAGAAATAAAAATTGCTGACAGAAATAAAAGATACATCTCATAATCTCTACTAAAATATGCAAACTCCAATTGTACAATGGACAATATGCCCTAGCCCAACCCACACAGATGTACAACATGAGGTACAAACTCCACTATGATATAAATTGAAAATATAACTCTCTCTGATACAACTCAAATATAATAAAAACTCTCTGATACAATAAAAAAGATACAATTCTCAACTACTACAAATGTACTCATAAGAAAAAATTACATAACTTCCACACTCTACTCTGCTCCAGCTGAACTGGACTGGTGGACTCTAGTTTCGATCAACTAAAAGAATTTTGTAAAAACACGTCAGCACAACAGCTCGGTGAATACTATAGAAAAGTATAATGAAGAGAAGAAAACTAGTTATGGATTAATATTTCTCTTTTTAAAACACATCTCTTTGCAACACTCTTTTTGTATCTTCCAAATACTCGTCTCTTTTTAAAACTCTTTCTCAGTTTTCATATTAAACTTTTCCCATTATAGGAAACTCTTTTCTTTTATAACATCGGAAATATCTCCTCTTTTTAAAATATATTTTCTCATTTCTCTTTCTCAAATCACATTTTCATCTTCCTCTTCTCCTTTTTGCATTTATCTCTTTAATGATTTTAAAGATTATTTTATCTTGTTTACTAATTTTAAAACTCCTTTTAACGCTTTCTCATCTCAAAATGCATCTATAGTTTATAAATATCCATCAAATACTATACCATAGGATCTATATGGATCCATCTCAAAAATCATCATATCTAGGATCAAATAGGATCCATCAATATCTCATGTCATCTCTTCACACCTCATCACTAATATAGCCAAGGACCAACTCACTACCTCTGAATCTATATCTCTATGACCAGAGTTGTTACAAATCTGTTACCCTGAGAATGAATCTGAATAAGTACATTGGTGTAAACCAGGGGCCACTTAAACAATTCCCAGTGGTAGGGAACAATACTCCAATACATAATCTTGGAGAGAGATTCGTAATATTCCAACAACAAATCGTGGAATGGGGCAACATAATATTCCAGCTACAAGTCGTGGAATGGGGATACTTGAGACTCCAACGTGCTAGCCGTAGAGTGGCCTCCAATCAGTATCTCAACATGGCTATATCGTCTAAAATCCTCCTTTTGCCATTTTTATGATTCATTCCTCAAAATCATCTCTTTATGAATTATTCCCACTTGATTATCAAAATTCCTTATTTCAAACTATTTTTCCATTGTTTTCCAAAATCTCTTTCTTTTTATTAAGGCTAAAAAATCATTCTCTTTATCAAAATCTCTTCCATTTTATTAATAATGAAATCTCATTCCCTTTTTCCAAAAACTTATTTTCCTTTAAATATCATGTTTCTCTTTCAACTGACAAAACCCATTCTTATTCCCTTTATGAAACTCATTCATTTTTTAATCTCTTCCTCTTTGTTATTAATAAAACCCATTCTTATCCTCTTTATGAAAAATCTTTTCTCAAAGTCTTTTTTCACAAAACCCTTTCTCGCTCCATTTCCAAACTCGATATGATCCATAGTTTTTCTCATTTTTTACAAAGACTTCCAAAACCTAGATTTTTTTATTATAGAAAAAATAGTATAACTGTTCTAAATTATACAGTTCTGTAAGTACTCACTTGGATAATGAAACACTACTGAACCTGCACGTCCTTGTGCGATGTTGAGGATGACAAAGACTTTCTTGAACCTAGAAATAACCAAATACGGCTATATAAGAATATTAAGCATCAATCTATAACTCAATATCTCATATCTCTCACTATGCATATATATTCCTTCTAAAGGATTTATTTCATTATTTTGATAATCTTCCTTTTGAATTCTCAATAGGGATGTAAATGAACTGAACTGTTCATGAACTATTCGAGGCTCGATTCCGTAAGAGCTCGATCGAATTTGATTTGTTTATTAAATGAACCAAATATGAACCTCAATTTTAAGCTCGTTTGATAAACGAGGCAAACCTGAGAATAATAGTATTCGGTTCGACTAGGCTTACAAACCTAGAAGTTATATTACAAATTACAATGATTTATCCCCTAGTCATTCCTATCCATCCAATCTAAGGACGGATGACTTAGATCGCAACCCCTTACACACATATAACCTGTCTAAGATTAAACGTGTGAGATTGATCCATAATGCGATCCAACGACTGAGATTGTCTAACACACCCTCCTTATGTGTAGCATGGATACATAGAATCACAAATAAACATACATGCCAAAACCCTCAAAACCCATTGAACATGCCAAACCCACATTCCAATGAATCCCTCTCAGGCATACATGCCTAACACACCCTTCAAAAGACACGCACTACATTTCGGAAGACAATCTATCACCGCCCAAACCACAAACCCATCTCTCTCTCTCTCTCTCTCTTTATATATATACCCATAAAACCCTCTTAGGTGTACCCAGAAAACCTTCTCAGGCATCCGCATCTTACACCAGGGACACCAACAATGTCACATCCCGGATTTTCAAACCATATGTTTTTGAAGGATAAATGATAACAACTTGGAGTAGTAAAATCAAACATCTACCCATTCCAAAGTGCGGAAGTAAAGAAGAGAAGGGGAATGTCACACACACACACACACACACACACCTCATCACACATATGCTTAAGTTTACAGTCTAACCAAAATAATTATTATAGTCCCGGGAACATGAAATTGAAAGTAATTAAACTAAAGGAAATTAACTAAAGATACCCAAGAGGTGGCACCCAAACTCCAAGCTCCAAATCACACGACCGGGTTAGTACCTAAAAATAGAGGGTTAGGCAAAAGCCTAGTAGAGAAAGCCTATAACCAAATATATCCTGATTTGGGACAAAAGATGCGAGTGCGAGAATAAAATATGAATGCATGCGATGAAGACCATTTCATAGTTCCAAAATCATTTTCCAAGTCTTTCCAAATTTCCATTTTCCAAAACTGATGGTTTTCCTTTAAAAGCTCCACTTGACGAAATCAAGGAGAAAGATTTATTTCAAATATCTCATCTCAACCCTAACGAAATTAAGGGAGGTACAATTACATTATTAAGATTTTATTGAGTTTCGGCTTGTTCCGCGCTAGTCGCCTGCCATCTACCAACCATAAGTTCCTCAGAATTATCCTACCTTAGGAAGGGCTCCAGTGGACCGCCATTGCACAATGTAGTAAGTGTAATCCACTCAGGGAACAAAATTCCCGTATAACAAATTTTAGCCAACTCAACTCATCTATCATGTAAGTGGCCAATTTATAACATTCATTTATTTTTGGGATTAGGGCATTCTTACCTCCTAATCATCCCAAGTGACCAAACATGATTTTCTAAAATCGACATTCAACTCTTTCAATTAAAAAGGTTTATAAGGTCATAGGACCATCTTACCATCATTAATTTCAATAACAATCCCCTCAATTTCAACATTTCACAAAGACCCGAAATTAGGGTTTTATCCAAATTTGGGGATTTTCAAAATTCATATCGAGATCTTAAAATTGATGATGAGGAAGGTCAAGTAAGACCCATAGCAACACAAACGCTCAATTAATTTGGGGTTTATTGAACCCACAACATGACCACGAATCTGATCCTCATCCTACTTACCAAATAGAGAGAGAAGGGAGCAAACCACCAAGAGACATAAAGGGGATAGACAAACTCTACCTTGAATGGAGGAAAACACAAGACTTACACCAAACCCTAGGTTAGGGGTTCTTCACAACCACCGAACAATGCACATCCATGTGTAGCCCTTGACCTCCTCTACGACGTTTGTGAATACCAAATTCTTCAAAGGTCCTTTAATCCTCTATAAATCTTGAGAGAAGAAAGAGAGAAATGGAAGAAAGAGAGAGAAGAGAGGATTTCGACTATAGAGAGAGAGGGGGGTCAGAATGATTGATATTAGGGTTCTCCTCTATATATGAGGTCAAAACGAGAGCAAAATGACCAAAATACCCTTAATGATCATTTCCAAAATTTGCCTGCCGACCTAGTATATTGATGTATAGTTGGGCTACGTATCGATATATAGACTATTCTAGCAACCTCACTGAAGAATGTATTTCGATATGCACTGAGGTGCGTATCGCAATACAACACTCTCTGCCTGAAATCAACAAGGGAGCATATCGATATGTGCATGGTGCATATCGAAATACAAAACCTTCTGCACAAACTTGACAAGGGATCATTTTGATATGCACTGAAGGCATATCGAAATACAATTGATTCTGCCCAGTAATAACAAAGAGACATTTCGATATGCATAGAATGCATATCGAAATACAGGACTTTCTGCTGGATCCAAAGGCAAGGGCATTTCGATATACAAGGGATGTATATTGAAATGTAAAACTCACAGATGGCATATTGAAATAATGGACTACATATCGAAATACCAATGGGCACATATCGAAATGCAAAGGAATAGAATGGGAATAGTGGGTTGGCCATATCGAAATGCCAACTGAAGGGCATATCGAAATGATGGGCATTTCGATATACACAAAGGTTGTATATCGAAATGCATGGTAGAAAAGTGGAATTTTGTGTGGGGCCTCCGGGCCTCCCAGCACTCACCCGAACCAACTCGGACCCAACCAATCACAACCAATGGACACCAATAAAGGATTATCTTCTAAGAATTTATGAAATCAATTCAAATTTGAATATTTTGGGATTTAAATCTACAAAATCCAATTAAATCGAATTAAAACTCTAATAATTCCTATATTAAATTCTCAACCGTTACACCTCACACCCCTTAAATAAATTTCGTCCCCGAAATTTTCACGAGGAGGAAAAACAAGAAAAAAATACAATAACCAAGTGGAACTACAACAAGATACGCAACAACTGGAGGGAATACAACTAGAATTTGGTACAAAGGAAGAGAAATATAATAGAATCAAAATGAATCTGGGTATTTCACCCTCATTTCATCTTCTCTTTCCCAAGTGGCTTCCTCAATGCCATGATTTGACCACAAAACCTTCAACAATGAAATCGTTTTGCCTCACAAAACCTGCTCTCTAGAATCAAGGATACGAATAGGTCGCTCTTCATATGACACATCGGCCTCCAACTCCATGTTATCCCAATTGATCATATATGAGGGATCCAGTTTGTAATTACGCAACATTGATACATGAAATACGTCATGGACATTAGAAACGTTGGCCGGCAATGCCAATCGATAGGCCACTTCACCAATCTTCTCAATGACGTCAAAAGGAGCAATATAACAAGGATTAAGCTTCCCCTTCTTTCCAAAATGAGAAATACCTCTTTTAGGCGAAACTTTATGGAATACATGGTCACCAACTTCGAAAGATAAAGGTTGACGACAATCGGCATAGTTATTATGCCTACTTTGAGCTATAAGCAAATGTTGGTGAATCAATTTAATTTGCTCAGTGGTTTGGTGAGTCGCTTCGGGACCAAAAATAGCAGATTCACCCGCTTCTAACCAACACACAGAAGATTTACACGGACGACCATACAATGCCTCAAAAGGTGTCATGCCGATACTCGATTGATAGCTATTATTGTAGGCAAACTCTACCAAAGGGAGATGATCGGACCAACTACCACCAAAATCAAGAACACAAGAACGAAGCATATCCTCCAAGATCTGAATAGTACGCTCGGATTGACCATCAGTCTGTGGATGGAAAGCAGTGCTAAAGACAAGCTTGGTACCCATGGCGGCCTATAAACTAAACCAAAATCTCAAAGTGAATCGGGGATCATGATCATAAATAATAGAACACGGGGCACCATGCAACCGAATAATCTCACGAATATAAAGCTTACTCAAGGAATCCATAGACTGAGTAATACGAATGGGCAAGAAGTGTGCAGACTTTGTCAAATAGTCTACGACAACCTAAATGGCATCGAATCCACCTGGTGCTTTTGGCAAACCGGTCACGAAATCAGTGGTCACATGCTTCCACTTCCATTCAGGAACAGGCAAGGACTGCAATAAACCAGTCGGCCTCTGATGCTCAGCCTTAACTTTCTAACAAGTAAGGCATCTGGCCACAAACCCAGCAACATCCTATTTCATCACTGGACACCAAAACTGACGACGAAGGTCGAGATACATCTTTGTACCTCCAGAATGAACAACAAACGAAGAATGATGAAACTTATGGAGAATAGTCTCACGACAAGAAGCAGGAACGAACAACCAATCATGAAAGCGAATACTCAAATCTACATAGGCCATCCATCTAGGACTAGCCTCACTAGCCAAGAACTTAGAACGATAAACAGCGACCTCCTCATCACTAGCTTGTGCCTCTATGACATTCTAAGATAACTCTGAATGAATAGTCATATGGCATAAGGTAGTATGAGGGTTAACTTCCTCGGAATAAGCAAGATAAGGTTGGAGATCACCAACCAACTTCTAATCAAGAATGGCCAAACTGGCCAAATGAGAAGACTTCCTACTCAAGGCATCCGCAACGACGTTGGCCTTACCTGGCTGGTACTGTAAGTCAAAATCATAATCTTCCAAATATTCCATCCATCGCCATTGATGCAAGTTAAGCTCCTTTTGAGTGAAGAGATATTTGAGGCTCTTATGGTCCGAGAAGACCTCAAACCGTTCACCATACAAATAATGTCTCTAGCTTTTGAGAGAAAAAATGATAGCGGCCAATTCGAGATCATGAGTTGAATAGTTACGCTCGTGGTCCTTCAACTTCCTAGAACCATAAGCAACCACTCGACCCAATTGCATAAGAACACAACCAAAACCGTCGTGCGATACATCACAATAAATGGAATACCCAACACCTCGCTCCAAAACAATAAGAACA
>NMUG010001577.1:0-17571 GCA_002855965.1 Monotropa hypopitys | reverse complement strand
CGACTGGGTTTTGAAAATTGGGGGAGGGGATTTTTATTTCCTTTAAGTGAGAAAAATGCTCCCGGGATATCGAGTGCTCCGGAAATGATCCGAGTCACAAAACATTCCTTCGATCCGATTCTAACAGCTACTGCAAACTTTCACTTCAGACATTGAATGCCGGATTTTTATTTTTGTTTGAAAGTGTTTTGGAGAAAGCGAAAGTTAATCGCTGAAGAGAGATAGAATGGATATGCTGTAATATGTACGTATGGACAGGGGATAAGATATCATATATATATAACCGAGCTGGATATAGTCCGAGCTAGACGGCAAGTATATATATAACTGAGCTGGATATATTCCGAGCTAGACGCCAACAAGTGATAAGATATCATATATAACCGAGCTGGATATATTCCGAGCTAGACGGCAGCAATTGATAAGATATTTTAGGACGAAGACGTCTTTATGTTCTTCACGTACGCAACAGTGGAGCCGGCATAGCCAAGCATGTGCCGAATTCTAACGAGGAGAAAGACATAAAATAACGAATTCTTTAAACAGATATGGGTTTTGAAAGCGATAAAAGACAAGTAAATAAAAAATCTCGGCAAATATATTAATTGGATCTGTACAAATCGGGGAGACGACTTCTATAGATAGCTTCTTTAAAACATAGTAGGGTATAGTATCGGACGCAGCTGAAAGACTAGTACCGAACTATGAATTAGAAGACTATCAAGAGTCTCCCGAAAGTAAAAGGCAAATTAATTTACCGAAGAAAGATAAGCTCGAGATACTTCAAGAACGATGCTTGTTCTTGGTTGGATTTTAGATTTTCGAATTTTTGGTCGGTGTTTGGGTAGCTTTTGGAAGACTTTTGAGAGAATAATGCCCGGAGGCTTTGGTATCTGAAATAGAAGTGAAATTGGAACCAAGGTATGAGCCCAGATTCAGGTTGTGGAGGTCATGTATATATATTGATAAATGTCGCAACTATAGTTGCGACATTGTCAAAAAAATCTGCCCAAACGCGTGGCTCGCGTGCCACGTGTATGGGAGATATTTAAGAAGCTTCCTTGGGCTGGGTTGAGCTTATCGTCTTCGCAAATTAATTTTAAAAAGAAATAAAATACATTTAAAAATGAAAAATCATCCCAGAGTTCTGATCTTGGTCCGAAACCCTCGTTTACGCTTGGCTGGCCCCTCGGAGAACTCCTACTTTGACATTTTAAATTTGATATTCATGATCGCTGTGTTGGATCACGAATATAGAAAATATCCCGGGCTTGATTCGGACACTTTTCGAAAAAAACCTGAAATACGGCTCTGATACTTTGACTGAATTGAAAAGCGGTTGGTGCACCTCTTGGGCTTCTCGACTTTCAGAAAATCTGTTCCGTAAGAAATGTCAGACTTTGAAGATGAGGTCCGTGCAAAATACGTCTGTCGATTTCCGAGTCCGACTGACCGCTGCAGGGAAATCAGAACGAATTGGTGTTTATCCTGACCTGAATTCCGGTGCTGGATCGGATGAAGTCAGTTTTTATACCGGGTTCTCTGTAATGTGACTGTCTTCAATATTCTCCTCAGAAGAAAAATTTTGGACGTTCGTGTGAGATTCTGCTTGTGCCGGCCCGTTTGACTGTTCGGATGCGGTTTCTGTGCCGTCCTTTTGGAATTTGTCCGGATTGATGCATCAGAATAGAATTCTGAGACGGGTAAATGTTCCTTAACCCTTTACCGTTGCGGTTTGACTGTTTCAAAATTTTGACTGATGTCGGGGCTGTTCGCGAGAGGTCGGAACATTCCGGATGTGCGTACGTATACTGAAAAATGTCGTGTTGCTGATTTCTGAACTTTGTGGGGGGTGAGCCAAAATTTGGTTATCAATAACAGCTCTGTGAAAATCAGAATGATCGAGAGCTTACCTAGCCTGCAATGCTCATATTTATAGGCTGCCCGCAGTGCGTCCAATCTGGTAGAAATTATGGTAACCGTCTCGAATATTCTGCCACAATATTCAGGATTTACTTAGGTTTCTATATTGGATTGTCCGGGATAGATACTCATCTGAGGAACGTTGATTCGGTATACTCCTGGCAATAAATGGGAGGATCCGGACGTACCGTACCATATCCAAATGGATTTTAGTCCGGAATCATCTCTGTCGCCTCAATGCACTACTGGGACGTGGGTGCCCGCCATTGTGTCCTGACCAAACGGTCCGGTGCACGGTTAACCTGCAGGGCTAACCGTAACACTTTTTCCCATAGAATGCTGGGCCAATAGCCCTCCAGTTGGTCTGTCCAACCTATCCAGCCACCAGTGGGCCTGCCCCCAACGAGCCAGCTCTTATATCCGGTCCAATGGCCATATTTGGTTCGGTTACCACAATAGCCCCTCAATACTTTCGGTCCAAACGGACTGTAAGTATTGAGTCTGCATCTCCGGTAGTTGCCGAACCAATTCTTGTCTTCTAACCTTGCTGACCCGGTGGTCCGGGTGCATCCTGCCATTAAGGCAGTGTCCCGAGGTATCTGCCATTCTCCACGCTATATAAGCACAGAGCCCCCCTCTTCTCTCTATTTCACTACCCAGAACCTCTACACCAGCATCCCAGCACTTGATTCAATGAGTTGAGAAGATCTGAGGCTTCAAATCCCTTCGAAAACCAGGTATCCATCAATCTCTCATCCCACTTTCTTCCTTTTCTAAGTTTGGGGGGCACAACGTCCCCCCTCTCCGGCCCCGCAGAACCCTGCGCACGGTAGCACCATCCACAGTATTGTAGCACTTCTACAGTGCACCTAGTGGCTTCCCTTCTTCTTCCGGACCGATTTTTCTAATCCCATTCCTTTTTCACTAGTCAGGTATTCATGTCGGGGAACCGGGGTGGTGCTGCCGAAGCAAGTGTGGCCATTGCTGAATCGGACGGACTCAATCCCTTTGCTGTGTACTTCTCAAATGATCTGAACCTCGGGCAGTTCCAGAGGAAGTACTCTATCCCGGAAAATGTCCATGTGGAGCTAATCGGTCTAGACGCCCCTGGTGCTCCAAATATAAAGCATCGTAGGGGACAAATCATTGTTCCCCTAATGGAAATTATTGAGGGAGGGTTATGGTTCCCTATTACTGGACTGCTCGCAAAAAATCCTGAAAACCCTTGGGTTGACCACAGTACAATTCGCGGTAAATTTTTAATGGATTGTGCTCTCCCTCATTGAACTAAACCGTCAGTTCAACCTTAATATCAACATGGCCGAGTTCTTCGGCCTGTACTCCATCAATCAGAACAAAGCTTCCCAACGCTACTTCCCAGCTACCCATAAGGGGTATGGGTCGGTGCTGAATCGTCTTCTAGATTCTGATACCTGGGCCAATGAGTTTGTGTCGGTCCAGGGAGACAATCCGAGAGACCTCGTCCCTTGGGAGATTGGAAGTCTTGGTAAGTATCTGCCTTATCTTTTCCTTTGCAATTTATTTTTATTCATCATAACTCTGATCACCTTTACAGTTTCCCGGACGGTCTCCCGGTACAAGAATTAAGCCACTGAAGACCGGATCAAAAGGCTTTTTGAGCTTCCCCTTTCAACCTGGGATGCTCCGAATTTGCTAGGATACCAGCCCACCTACCAATCATTCATCAAAAGGAGGGAACCAAGACCCCGTCTGCTGTCTCAAGCAACTCCTTCCCCCTGCTTCTCTTCCCGTCCGAATTGTCTCTCGGACCGTAGTGAACCTAGAAAGTCCAGAGAGAACGGAGTCTAAAACCCCCGAGACACCACTGATGGTAAAGAGGAAAGCAGTCAACGTCCGGAATCTACTCGGACAGCCTAATCCCCCTCCGACTGATGATCCTGTGGCCTCACCCCCATCTGCCCGCTGTCGAGTCTTCCCTACAGGCCCTTGACATTCTTCCGGACGTTGTTGGTTCAGCCTCCAGCAGCAAGAGGAAAAGGCTGGAATTTAATTCGGTCCCTCAGGACCAATTTGAGGATGTCTTGAAGCAATTGCTGGGAGAGGATAGTTCCTCAGCCCCTTTGTCCTGGCACTTAACCTTCAGTTTCAATAACCGGATCGTGACCAACATCGATTCGATTGTTACTCTGGGAGTAGCCCCAGCTTTTGCCCGTGCGGTGATGCTTCCCTGAGATTAGGACCATCTTCCAAAGTCTGAGGACAAACTCTTCTCTGTTGGACTAACGGTGATGTTCCAGGTACTACCTTTCATTTTTGCACAATTCTTATTTTGAATAAAATTTCCCAACTTATTTGCCTCGGGCTTTCACAGGGAATTCAGAGGACCTATGCTGCTTGGTCCAAGTCAATTTCCTGGGAGGCTACCTTGGCTAAGGACGTGGGGCTCTGGAAGAAGGCTGAGGAGGTGGTGAAGTTCGGACTAGCAAAGAAGGTTGTGCTCCAGGACAAACTGAAGGATGCCAAACATGCTAGAAGTGAGGCGATGAAGGTGTTGGAGGCTGAGAAGAAGGCCCGTGCTGAGGTTGCGGAGGCTCTGGATGTAAAGAAGAAAGCCCAAGCTGATGATGCGGAGAAGTACAAGGAGGAGATGGAGGAGGCAGATGCTATGGGATACAAAGCTGGCTTCGAGAAGGCAGGGGACGAATATCAGAAGCAAGTCGACATGGCTATCCAGAAGGGGTACCTATAAGGACTTGATGTTGCGGGTGTTCCTGATGACTCCCATCTCCGTACGCCTTTCCCCCTTTAACTTTTGCTATTCAGACGACTGATCTCCCTACCGGAGAGTAGTAGTATAGTCCTGTGCAGTGCACCGTAGATGTCCATTTTCTCTTTTTTATTTTGATAAAAAAAATTTGTAATGCCCCCGTAACTTTTGTTGTCATCCGTGTAAAAACTTTTGGTCCCTTTTTAGATTACTTTTGTTGCCATCCGTGTAAAACCTTTGATCCATTTTTGGATCTTTTTGGAATGTGGGATGTAAAATTGATGACGGAATTCTGGACGTTTTGAATGATGCTGCTTTATGTGTATTGTGCCCCCATTTGAATATGTGCAAAGTATTTTCCTTCGGACATTTCAAATTTTACCGAAGTTTCCTTTCGGACTGTAGTGTAAAGATCATGCCAAAACTTGGCCGGGGCAATGCCCTTGCTATCCGACTGGACCACACTTTGTCAATCCTGCCAAGTTTTGGCCGGGGAAAAGCCCTTGCTGTCCGACCGGACCAAAACACTTAAAAAATTGAAACTAGAATTTTCCACTAATGATTACTTCCTTTTGATAATTTGAATATGGCAATTACCTCGGTTCAATAAAAAGATGGAAAAAATGTCCTACCAAATGGCCGGGGTAACAAGCGCTGTTAATGATAATACATTCTAAGGTTCTTTGCATTCCAGGGTCTTGGAATCTTCCTCCTGGATAGGTCTTCAAGTCGGTAGGAACCCGAGCTGACAACATCTGTAACTCGGTAGGGTCCCTCCCAATTGGGTCCGAGCTTCTGCTTCTTGTTTGCCCCCACTGCTCTCTGTAGGACCAAGTCGTCTGGCTTGAAAGCCCGTACCCGGACTGTTCGATTATAAGTTTGTGCCAGCCCTACTGGTAGGCTGCAAGTTTGATCCGGGCACTGTCTCTCTCTTTCTTCTGCCAAGTCTAGGTCTTTTGCTATGGCCTGGTGATTTTGCTCCGGGCTGAATCACTTGGTCTGAATAGTTAGTAGGCCCGCTTCTAAAGGGATAACAGTTTCCATCCCGAATGCTAGTGAGAAGGGTGTTTGTCCAGTAGGTCTTCTTGGGGTGGTACGGTAGGCCCACAGAATATGGTACAACTGCTCGGCCCATTTTCCCTTTGTGGCCACTAGCCTCTTCTTTATACCAGACTGAACAGTCTTGTTAGATGCTTCGGCTTGCCCATTTCTCTGGAGGTAGTAGGGTGTAGAATTAAAAAACCTTATTCCGTACTCTGTGCAAAAGTCTGTGAACAGGTTTCCCACAAATTGTGCTCCGTTGTCCGACACAAAAGCATACAGAACACCAAACCTGGTCATGATATTCCTCCAGACGAAGAGTTTGACATCCGTCTCATCAATGGTTACGAGTGACTATGTCTCTACCTATTTTGTGAAGTAATCCGTAGCTGTGATAAGGAACTTAAATCCTCTGGGAGCAGTAGGTAGTTTTCCCACGATGTACAGGCCCCACTGGGCAAAGGGCTACGGACTGGTTAGAGGTTGCAAGTCAACTGCCGGCTGGTGAATGACCGGGGAAAACCTTTGACAACTATCACATTTCTAGACCAAATCCCTTGCATCCGAATGCATGGTTGGTCAGTAGTATCCTTGAGAAATGGCTTGGTGAGCTAAGGATTTTCCTACGGAATGACATCCACAGCTTCCGGCATGGATCTCGTCCAAGACAGTTGAGACCATACTTGGGTGAACGCAAAACAGGTATGGTCTGGTAAAGGACCGTTTGTACAGCTTGTGATCCAGCAACAGCCAATAACGGACTGCCTTATGTTCAATCTGATGAGCAAGCCTCTTATCTGCCAGGAGGACATCATCCTTCAAGAATGCCATGATTGGGTCCATCCATCTTAGTCCTAAATTAATGTTGAGAACCTCCCTTTCTTCCCCCGGATCAATGCTAGGCTGTTGTAGTATTCCTACGGTGATGGTTTGGGGGTTCTCCGAGTCATGGACTGAGGACAGTCCAGGCAGTACGTCAGCATGTGCATTATGCTCCCTACCTATTTGAAGAAGAGTGAATTTACCGAAATTCCCTGCCAGTTCCCTAGCCTGCTGAACGTACCGGTCCATTTTGTTGTACCAGACCTCATACTCCCCGGTCATCTGATTGACCACAAGTTGTGAATTGCTATAAGTTGTGAGGTCCGTGATTCCTAATCCCAATGCCATCCGTAACCCGGCGAGTAGGGCGTCATATTCAGCTTTATTGTTGGAAGCCGAGAATTCCAAATGAATTTCATGTTCATGGATTGTTCCCTCCGGTGAGCAAATCACAATTCCTACTCCGGAACCTCTATTTTTGAAGCTCCGTCGACGTACAATTTCCATCCGGAACCATCCTTGGGAACTGATGATGCTTCGGAGTGTGATCGAATGTCCCGGGATGCTACTGGATCCTCTTCCTCCGGTCTCGGTGAAAACTCTGCCACAAAATCTACGAGAATCTATGCTTTGATGGCAGTCCGGGGTTCATATCGGATGCTAAAGTTTGCTAATTCTACTGCCTATTTTAAAATACGGTTTGACAGGTCTGCCTTCCGAAGCATGTATTTTAAAGGATGCTCCGTTAGGACAGTGATTGTATAGGCCTAGAAGTATGGGGCCAATTTTCAAGAAGCCGAGACAAGTGCCAGAGCCAATTTTTCCAAGGGCAGATATTGGGTCTCAGCGTCAAGTAGAGTTTTGTTGGAATAATATACCGGAAGATGATTCTGCCCTTCCTGCCATACCAAGACCGAGCTGACCAAATGTTGTGAAATGGCTTGATAGAGGAATAGTTCCTCGTGCTCATGAGGGGCAATGAGCAACGTTGCTTCGGTCAAGTACCACTTCAGTTCGGTCAAGGCTTGGCTGGACTTTTCATTCCATTGGAAATTTCTTCTGCTTGACTTCTTGATTAGGTCAAAGAAGGACCGACATTTATCAGATGACTGGATAATAAACCGGTTCAATGCTGCTGCCATCCCAGTCAACTTCTGTACTTCTTTAATAGTCCAAGGCTCCTGTATGTTCCGGATTGCGGCAATCTGATTGGGATCCGCCTCAATACCTCTCCTAGTCACCAGATGCCCCAAGAATCGCCCAGAGCCTACTCCAAAGGCACATTTTTCTGCATTGAGTTTGAGCCAGTGTTCCTTTAACACGTCGAATATTTGCTAAAGATCTTCTAGGTGGTCCCAAGCCACCTTGCTTTTCACTGCGTCGGGGGGTATATAGCAATCTGGTGGTACCCCCGGTAAGCATCCATAAAACTGAGCCGGTCATGTTCGACCATTGCATCGACTAGTTGGTCGATCTGGGGTAGTGGGAAGGGATCCTTCAGACACGCGTCGTTGAGGTTTGTGTAATCCACACAAACCCTGAATTTTCCATTCTTTTTCTTCACGACAACCGTGTTAGCCAGCCATGTTGGATACTGCACCTCTTGGATTGACTTTGCCTCTAGCAATTTATCCACCTCTTCAATGACTGCTTCAGTGTCGATTGTTGCCGATCGACGAGCTTTTTGCACAATGGGCCGAAAGGTTGGATCAACATTGAGCCGATGACAAATTAGATCCGGACTAACCCCTGGCATTTTATAGGGAGTCCATGCAAATACGTCAATATTGGCTCTTAAGAGCCGGAGCATATTGACCTAGTCCTATTCCGGCATGGCCGACCCAATAAGGAAGAAGCGTTCACTTGCTTCTTCTACCGGAACATGGATTAATTCTTCAACCACCTTATCTATGGCCTCCGTGCCAACATCTTCAAGAACCGGAACATCCGGTACTTCGACCTAGTGGACCTGGGCTGGTGTAGTTCTGCCTTTGACTGCTGTAATGTAGCATTTCTTTGATGCTACCTAATCTCCATATATATCCTCCTGTCTATGAGGACTGATAAACCGGACCACTTGGAGATAAGTGGATGCTATAGTTTCCATCCGGTAAAGCCAGTCCTGGCCCAATATGGCATTGTAAGGGTTTGGGACATCAACCACGGTAAACTCGGTATTAACCGTTTTGTTGCCTATCATGACAGGCTGGTTTACTCTTCCCAATGGTCATACCAGAGATGAATTAAATCCGACTAATGGAATTTCAGATGGGATGAGATTGTCCAGGGTCATCCCTAATTGCTTGAACAAGGGATAATACATCACATCCGCCGAGCTCCTCGGGTCAATCAAGATCCTCCATACCAAGATTTTCCCGAACTAAAGACTTACAACCAGGGCATCGATGTGAGGGAACTGAACCCTTTCCAAGTCTTTCTCTGTGAATGTGATCTGCCATTTTTTGGCCGGCTCTACCCTAAGTCATTTTGAAGACGTGTCGATATTCATCACATATTTTCCAGACTGACGCTGCCGGATCTCCTCATTTATTCTATGCTCCGTTGCTTCATACATTACTCCATGGATGATGTTAATGACTCGGACGACACCATCCTCGTCACGGCCGGTGGAGGTGGTAGTCTGGCAGTAGTCTTTTCTTCGTCAATGTATTCTCTGAGCCTTCCCGCTTGTAATTGTTCTTCCAGGAACGACTTGAATGCTCTGCATCTGGTGGTGAGGTGCCCCTGTCCCAGTGATAGGAGCACCTCATTGAGGCGTTTTTGCCCTGTGGCTGCCTTATGATTTTGGGGAGCAACCTGAAGAAATCTTCTTTCTCTGTCTTTCGAAGGAGCTCATAGATAGGTATTTTAAACACTGTCTTGTTTGCTTGGAATTCCTCTGGACGGGGCACCCTTTTCTCTTTGGATTTTTATCTCGTTCACCTGTCTCGGGACACTCGGTCCGGATCCATGCTTGGGGCCAGGAGTTGGCTCAGACTTAAGCCTCTCTGGCCTAGCCTCCTCCAGTCGTCAATGCTTTTCATTCTGGGACATCAGGTCATCCATATCTTCCGGGCTGCAAAGTGTAAGATCTTCAAAGAGTCTTTTTCGGGGATCCAACCCCATTTTGAACGAAAGGACTGAGGTGCCCGGAGCATATCCTTCTATCTCATTGTACACCTCCCAGTACTGGGGCGCGTACTTCTGGAGAGATTCTCCTTTGCCCATGCGAAGTGCGAGCAGAGCATCCACTTCCTTCTTTTGGTTTGTACTTGTAACGAACCAGGCCAGGAAGGTCTGAGACAATTTTCAGAATAAGTTGATAGATTGCTCTGGGAGCTTGTCGAACCAGATGATCCCGAGGTCCACCAGACTGGAGGGGAAGACCATATAGAGGAGTTCATCCTCTGTGATATGCAGGGACATTATTTGGCGGAAGTGCACTAAGTGCACATACGCATCGGATGTAGGTTCATACTTCTTAAATTTGGGAGCAGAGAAACCCCATGGAGCCCGATATGCATCGATAGCCGGATTGAATGGTGAGGATATCAACTGCGCGTGGACTTGATCTGCCCGGCTAAACGTGGCTCGGTCATTCCCGCGCTTGGCATCCAGTTTGTCCCAGAGGTCTCCGGACTGAACACCCATGTCCCTTGCATGGGACCTGGAATATACCGAAGCCTGTCATTTGGCAGTCCGGTCGTCGCCCTTTCCTTTGTATTTTCTTTCCTACCTCTCCAGCTGGCTCTCGTGGGTCGCCGTCCCACTGCTTGCCCAATCTGGATCTCAGCTTCCTATGGAACATTCCATTGGTTCGGAATCTCCACCAAGGCGTAATAGTGCTAAAGTCCAGGGAGTTTTATCATGATCCGGATCAACTGGATCCTCCCCCTTCCTTCTCCTCTCATGCCCGGAGTGATCGGGGTGAGTTTTCGGTCTACGCTCCTCCAGATGGTGCCTCCTGTGATCCCTCCTCCTATCGGGGGAACGGGATCTCCTTTTGCCCTGGTCTTCCCCCGACCATCCCATCCTGCAGGATTCTTTCACCCAGAGCTCTTCCTTTAGGTGGAGCACATCTTCCTGAATGGCAAGAATAATTTCATCTTTCTTGTTGATCCGGTCTTCCAGGGTCCGGATATAGGCCCTCGAACCTTGATCCTTCTGTGGCCTGGTCGGAGTCATGCCATTGATCCGGTTATTCTCTGTTACCGCATCAGGGGTCTCGTCGATTGGTAGGAGGACAAAGTCCTCTGGGGTGTGGTTATCCTGCTCATTTTGTCCGAAAGCAGTAGGTGGAGCCATCAGTAGGTACTGCTCAATGTGGTGAATTGGAAATATGGTAAATGTTTTACTCCCCAGCGGAGTCGCCAATTGTGGGTTCCTGGACCCATGACCCAATCTTCTTACCAAAGATCTGATCCTTAGTAACCACCAGATGGCTCCAGCAGCCAAAGAAAGTGTTAGAACTGCTCGGCGCTGGTTGCCGGAAAGGCTCTCCGATGCCTAAGTCAGATGAGTTTTTGAGAGAGTAATTTAACAGCACAATAGCTCTGTGAAAACCAGAATGATCGAGAGCTTACCCAGTCTGCAATGCTCATATTTATAGGTTGCCCGCAGTGCATCCAATCTGGCATAAATTATGGTAACCATCTCGGATATTCTGTCGCAATATCTGAGATTTACCCAGGTTTCCATATTGGATTGTCCGGGATAGATACTCATATGAGGAACGTTGATTCGGTATACTCCTGGCAATAAATGGGAGGATCCAGACGTACTGTACCATATCCAAATGGATTTTAGTCCGGGATCATCTTTGCCGCACGATGCACTTTTGGGACGAGTTGCCCGCCATTGTGTCCTGACCAAATGGTCCAGTGCACGGTTAACCTGCCGGGGTAACCGTAACACTTTTTCCCATAGAATGCAGTGCCAATAGCCCTCCGTTTGGTCAGTCCAACCTATCCAGTCACTAGTGGGCCTGCCCCCAACGGGCCAGCTCCTATATCCGGCCCAATGGCCATATTTGGTTCGGTTACCACAATTAGAATATCAAAGAATCAGGCCCAATATTTTGCGAGGCCAGTCCGAGAGAAAAGGCCATTGGTGGATATTCATACATCCATATTCAAGAGTTTTAAGGTGATGAATCCACCAGCCTTTACGGGGATTAAGGGGGAGGAAGATACTGAGAATTGGCTAGAAAAGATCAAGCAGATATTTAATATCATGAGAGTGGATGATAAAGATAATTAAATTTGGTTATGTTTATACTTTCAGAGGAAGCATATCATTGGTGGCAGTCGTAGGAGAGGGTGTTATTGGCAGCAGGGGTAGATATTAGAATTTCTTTGAGGGATTTTGAAGAAGCTTTCAATGAGAAATATTTTTCTCAGTATTATTCAGGGGAAAAGAGGAAAGAGTTTATGTTGTTAGAGCATGGGGAGATGTCCGTTTAGGAGTATGTCGCGAAGTTCACAGCTCTATCTCATTTTGCACCATTCATGGTTGCTACTGAGCAGACTATGTGTGAGAAGTTCCAATTGGGATTGAATTCCTGTATTCAGTCGAGAGTTGCTATTCTAGAGGATCATAATTTTAGGAAGTTAATTGCAAAATCTAAAATAGTGGAAAAGAGATTGGGAAGATTGATGATAGGAGGGAGCGGTCTAAGAGGGTTTGATTTAGCAGTTAGTCGTAGCAAAATAGAATTGGGAATCAGAGTGTGCAGTATAGTAGAGGGTCATTTCAACACTCAGGGCAGAGTTTCGTTAGAAGTAAAGGGCAAAATGTTGGTAGTCAGATGAGGGATGCAATTAGTCAGCAACAGGATCAAAGTTATTCGAGCAGGCAAGATTCAAGATCACAGTTATCAGGAGTAAAATGTTTTAAATGCAATCAGATGGGGCATTATGCCAGGGATTGTTTCATGAAACCAAAAACTTGTTTTAATTGTGGCTAGCAGGGTCATATGAGATGGGAGTGTCCTTAAGCTATGATAGAAGCATCGTCATTAAGAAATGCTCCGGGTAGGAATCAGGAAGTAGTAGATAGTTCTAGAGGCCGGGGAAGGAGTCAACCATCAGGAGAGGTCAGGTAGGGTAGAGTTTTTTCCATCACCGATCAGGTTATCCCAGTAGCTCAAGATATAAATCCAGGTATGTTTTAAATTTCGGAACGAAATTTCTGTAAGTTGGGGAGAGTTGTGAGACCCGTATTGTATATTATGGTCACTAATTAAAGATTTAGATAATTAAAAATATTATCTCAATAAAGATGAATAAATAAAATATGTTATAAAGGCTTTAGAAAAGTATTTGAGAAATTTTGGGAATTTTTAAGAAATTTTGTGGGATTTATGTGGGATTATTTGAGGCATTAGAGTTAAAAATAAATCTAATTGGAGGTTTTAATTAGTTCACGGGATTAAAGTGCAAGAATCAAAGTTTCAAGGTAGATTTGTAATTAAAGAAGAAATTTTGAAAATGAACTTGAGGTGCCATTTATGGGTGAGCTGTAGCATTGGTCTGTGATGCAATCTTCAAGTATAATAGATTCGTAGCAATATCTAGTAAATGGTTATCTGCATGTGAATTGTTGTCAAGGTTCTGGGATGTGTAAGTGTAGATGTTGTGTCAATTGACGTGTAAGTAATGAGAGCAGATTCGTATATTAGCAAAGCTTTAGAATCAAAAATAGAACTTCAATTAAAATGTGTAACAACTGATCTGAGTGTTTGAGTGAGAGGATATTCGTGAGAGTAATAGGAATTGCTGATCGATTTAGAGAGTGAAATACTTTGGGTGGCTGGTTGAGTTTTGCAAAGGGAAATGAAGAAGAAGATGAACAGTAGGTGTGGGTGAAAGAAGAACTCAGACTGCGACAAAACTTCAGAATTTTATTCTAATCATTTGAGATAATATTTCTAAAATCTAATAATGTAGAGTTGTTATAGATCATTGGAAGATCATTTGGTCAAATTTTGGTAGGAATCAGTTAAGATTTGATAGGTGAATTCAATAAAAATCAGATTTGAAGTAAACCCAGAAGTTGCAGAGAACCAATTCGATGTTTTGTGAATTTCTCAAATACTGGTATCCGAATCTGTCATAATACTAGTATCCCAAAAAGGTCACATGAAATCAATACTCGAGAAACTGGTATCAGCTGTGGTATCCTAAGCCTAAGCTAGAAACCGGTATCCCATGATCTGCGCAACTGGTATCTCAGGAGGTTATGATACCGGTATCCCGAATTGCAGTATCATACGGAATGATCAGAAATCGGTATCCGTTGTATCTATTTTGATACCGGTATCTAGGTGATTCTTGATACCAGTATTTGGTGCTCAGGAAAAATCAGTGAACTTTTGGAAAATCATAAAATTGGAGTTTTTAATATAAATTTCAGTAGGTTAATATTAAGGGGAAGTTCCAATTCTTATATCGGCATTTTCAGGCTATTGTTAGGTGTTGGTGAGCCATCATCCGCGATTCATCGGGAAGGAAAGCAGATTGTTCGGTAGCTCATCATATTAAGGTGAATACATATATATAGATTTGTATAATTTAGATGAGTTAGTATTATTCTTAGTACAAAATGAGTGTTTTGAATGTTTTGAGAAAAAGAGTTAAAAACCTATGAATCACATGATTTCGAATGAAAATGATTGTTTTTAAATAAATGTTTTGAAAAGAAGAATAATTTGGAATGGAATGATTTGAAAGAAGAAATGTAAAGAAGAGCTTTATAAGAAAGGGAAAAGAGTCTTGTTTTGAAAAGAGGGAGAGAAAGATGAAAATGATTTCTATTAAAGAAAAGAAAGAGATATTCTTAATAGATTGGTAATACTTATAGCCTTGAAGCCCTGGCCTTGGCCTAATAATGTAAGGTGTTTGGAAAAGACCTTGGCCTCGGGTCGATATGAGGTGATAGCCCTGGCCCTAGGCTAATGTCAGGTGTTGTATTTAGATCCCTATTGCTGGGATGATATAATGAGCGGCCCTTAGTTTAGTACCCATGTTCCTATCAAGAATGTTTCGCAAGGTTACAAATCTGTCATAACGTTGGTCAACGAAATTGAATGACCCTTGGCTATTATAGTTGATGAGATGAGTTATGAGATTTGAGATGAGATGAGATGGTTTGATCGAACTAGATCATTAGTAGGAGTTTCTAAATAAACATGATAATATGAATTGGTAATTCAATATGGGAATATGGGATTTTGGTGTGTGTTAAAAGTAAAAAGTTTTGGAAAAAGGGGTATTGGAAGAGAAATGTGAAAAACTTTTAAGTATTATGACTTCTAAAAGAAAAGGGGATTTTCTTTATTAAAGATGAGTTTTAAAGTAAAAAGGCTTATATTGTAAATAATGATCCTTAGTTATTTTTACTCCTCTTTGTTATATATTTCTATAGTATTTACCAGCCGCCGTTGCTGATGCACGCTTGTGCCTTCTTATTTAGGTGTTCGGAGCTAGAGTCTACAGCCTAGTCCAGTAGCAGTTTTGTCGTGTAGTTTGTCAGAGATGTAGTAGCAGTGAGTCTTTTATTTGTCCCTTTGATGTATGTGAGAGGATGTTTATCTCTCCTTTGAGTTTGCTTTTTAGTTTGATCAGAGTTGAGTTGTAGTAGTTGTTAAGTTGAGCTATTGTGGTTGAGTTTTATCGGACATGTTGTCCAGAGTTTTCTTTATTTGAGTTTGTATCATCAATGTATGTATATCAATTCAATGGAGTTTTATTTCAGTTGTCGTTTAGTGAGTTGTGATTAGTAGATACTGTCGCCATATGTCATCTTTGGATAGCTGGTTTTACAGTTATCAGAGACGAGGGGTTTTGTGTTTTCCTTGGATCTAATCTTATTTCATGGTATGCCAAGAAACAACATATTGCATCAAGATCTTCTACAGAGATAGAATACATAGCTTTGGCTCAGAAAGCAACAAATATTATTTGGATTCAACAACTTCTTCATGATCTTAATATTTCTCTATCTTTTATTCCAAATCTCTGGTGTGACAATTTATCTGCCATTGCCTTAGCCTCTAATCTAGTTTTTCATGCTCAAACTAAACATGTTGAAGTTGACTATCATTTCATCAGAGAAAAAGTCTTAAACAAACAACTTGTTGTTTATCATATTGGTACATTGGAACAAATTGCAGATATTTTTACCAAGGCTCTATCTATACCAAGGTTTATTTATTTGAGATCCAAACTCATGGTGGTTCTCCCACTCATGAGTTTGTGGGAGAGTGTTAAAAAATGCTGATGTTTATTCTTGCTTTACCAGAAGTAGAGATTAACTTTTCCGATAATTTATATTACAGGTTCTATCTGTTCCAGACTTTTATCTTGCTTTACCGGAATAAGAGTCACTGCTTTACCGGTCATTCAAGTTGGATCATATGGGGTGCTATGTTCTTATGTTGCTTTACCGGAAGAAGAGTCACTGCTTTACCGATCATTCAAGTTGTATCATATGGGGTGCTGTTGTAATACACGTTTCCTAAATTTCTCATTTAATCTTTCAATTATCATATAGTTGCATTACTTAAAGAAATTAAGTTGCTTATGATAATAAGGATTTGAAAATATTTTGATTAATTGGTATCTCGGGGTTATAAAGTCAGGAAAATGTATAGTGGTCATTTCGGATATTTTTTTATAAAATCTATAAAGTATAAGATTTATAATGTTAAGGAAAAACCAAACATTTAAGTTAAAAATTACAGATTTTATGCCAGTTATCAATATCAAGAAATTTCGGTTTATCGATAACCCGGGCTTGAACTTTCCAGTACAAAATCCCAAGGTTCAGGTTATTGATAACTTGGGTGAGTGGGATATTGATAACTAGAAATTTTTGGCTGCTGTAGGAAAAAACCTGCAGATCGGATTATCGATAACGTGTTTGGTCGGGTTATCAATAACCAGGGGAAAATATTTGGCCCAATCTAGATCCCGCAGATCGGGTTATCGATAGCCATCATTTGTGGGTTATCGATAACCCTGCATTAGGGATTCAAATTTCTGAACATTTTTAAGGAGTGTTAATTCAGTTTATATACACCCTGTTATTTTACAATACAACCAAGAGGGGGGGTGAATTGATCAAATAGAAAAGTATACTAGCTTTTTAAAACCTTTTAAATTCTTCTTTAGTTCTAAAAAGTGCGACTAATCAATATGATTCAAATTAATATCTTTGTGATTCAATATTGAATCTTGTTAAAGCACCAACTCAATCCCTTTCATTACACCTCAGGTTCTTGGGATTCTAATCCCAAGAGGTCGAGGTTTCCGGTTTTGCGATGGTTCTAATAACAAGATTAATACCGTAATCTAGTGATATTATTTTGAATGAAAATATTGAAACAAGAACAATAAATAATTGCAGCCACAAAAATAAAAGAGAGAAAGAGAGAGACACAAGATATATAGTGGTTCAATAGGGGCTGGTCTCTCCCCTACCTACGTCCACTCTATCACCAATTAGTGATAGTTCTACTAGTCGTTAGGTACGTCACAAATCGTGACTACCTTAGCGGTTACAAGCTTTTGAGAACCTTCAAGGGTGGTCTCCAACCGTTACAATCACTTTGAGATCTCTAACAAGAGGTGATCTCTAACCTAACCCAAGGTATGAACCTTGTATCAATGGACAAGTAGTAAAAAGGATAACCTTGTAGGAGTAGGACAACACCTCCTTTACAAATAAAGATTATCCAAAGAGAGAGATGAAAGTTTTAAAGCTTTTACAAGAGATCTCTCTCTAAAATAAAACTCAAAACTCTACTGTAAGTAAATTGAAAATTTCAGAGCTTTGAATTTGTAGAGTTTGGAGAGAAAGAAGCTTGAGAGAATGAAAGTGTAGGAGAGTTGTAAACTTTCTTCTTAATTTTTCAATCTTCTTATATAGACTTCTCTGGAATATGTACGTTGGATTGAAGTCTGGACCAGCACAATATATCTCTTCTAGAATGATCTTGGAGCTTACCAAAACTGAGAATATAATTTTGAATTCAG
>NMUG010001576.1:0-17574 GCA_002855965.1 Monotropa hypopitys | reverse complement strand
TATGCATGTATTATTCCACTTTCATTCCACGGTATCACATGTGTGAGTTCTTATTTGATTCATTTATTTTATATTGGAGGTGTAATCCGGAATTCCATTACAAGTATATTCCATAAGTGTTTTATCATTATTTGAGATAATTCCCCGGATCCCTAAAAGTCAAGTACATCCCTTATTCATCCCAATTTCATTAAGGTGGTATAAATCCCGGAATCCCTAAAGATCAAGTACATTCCATATTCATCCAAATTTCATTGTAACATCGATAGGCCAAGGTTAGTATAGTGGCTCGACAACACACTAGCCAATCATAATCCGTCATTCCCAAAGGCCGTTGGGAGGGCTCACGTAGCCCCCATTGTGCACAATGTCGTGGATGGAGCAACCATCCCGGGAATCCCTAAAACTTAAGTACATTCCCACATAAGAACATATCAATCCCCGTATCGTTGTTACAAATATCAACCTGGGAGTAACTAGTCAATTCCACTCCCACATTAACATAACAAGTTTACTATGCCGAGAATACCTACAATCAAGTCTATTCCCGCAGATAAACTAGCCAATATTATCGTTGGCCATCAATCACATTCTTGAGTTCATTCATTTGTATTATATCTCCTAGCAAACGCTAGTAATCCAACAAGTGAGTTGTCGTTCCAATTCCATTACGTGATTTGTAAGCGATATATTCAAGACTTAGTACGAATAGCCCTCGTGGAGCATGTCCTCAATATTAAGTGTTCATTTGTCACATTGAACTACTTACACAATTCTTCCAATCACCATCTCAACCTTTGCACATCCAAGGGGGGAAACCATTATGACAATTCGACCTCAACCAATTGTCTCCAAACCAATAATCTATCGCAATGGGGCTAATGAATGCCCAAGTCTTCCAAAATAGGAAGGGAGGGACTCAAACACTCAAATCCCCATTCAATGCCCAATTGGCAATGCCACCATACACATGGTATCTCTCAAGTTCCACAGGACCTATCATGATTCTCAAAACTCCACGTACCCAATTATTACATGTACATGTCCTACGACAATTTAATAGTCACGATATCCCCAAAACACGACTCGGGGTTCACAAGGATATTTCGTCGAACATATGGTGGCCCTAAACTCCAATGGCCACCGATCACCCTACAAGTCACCAAAACACTAACCGTTCCTTTCACGGGAATTTTGTCTGCAGCGACCTGTATTTTATAAAGCAATTTCTGGAATTTAAATATGTATTCTAAATTAGATTCAGTATCTTGATTTATTTTATCTTAAAAATCCTAGTGTGAGTAGAAGGTGGTTGACCCTAGAATATGGTAGAGAATTCAATTACGAATCCAATGCAATTTAAATCGCGTCAATCGGAGTCCGGGTGAGAACGTTATGCGCGTTTTAAGTTTTCTCCGTTTCCTCATAGAAAATCCTGAAAGGTTGGTTATTGATAACGGGATTGTGGTTATCGATAACGGGATTCCCCAAATCCCATAGAAAGTCCAGAAAGTTTGGTTATCGATAACGGGTCTGTAGTTATCGATAACGGGTTGTGTTCCAAACCCCATAGAAAGTCCAGAAAGTTTGGTTATCGAGAACGGGTCTTGTGGTTATCGATAACGGGTCGTTGAGAGTTTGGTTATCGATAACGGGCTTGTGGTTATCGATAACGAGTTGTCCTTTGGTTCCTTGGTCAGGACCCGAGGATCTGTTTATCGATAACGGGTTTTCTGAAGGCTTATGGTTATCGATAACGGGCCAGTCGGACAACTTTTCATTAAGGGTTTTTATGTCTTTTTCCTAGGGCTATATAAGCCCATTTTGGCCCGATGTTTTGCCATCTCCACCATTTTAAAAACCCTATCTCTCTCTAACACTCTCTCTCTACCTCCATAGCCTCCCTCCCACTTCTCTCTGAGATTTGAGGCCTCCACAAGCCTCCATTGAAGAAATCCCAAGAACTAAGGTTGTTCCCCGCGACAAGAGCTTTCCGGTGACCTAGGTATCGACGTCACCTTCTCAAATTTTTGGATAAGTCGTTCTTAAAAGTGGGTTTTCTTGTGTTGGTCCTTTGAGGACTTTGATTCTCCTTGACCTTGGATTTCCATTGATGTGTGTAGTTTGTATCGGTGCTAAGGTCCTCGTGGCTAGGATTCCCGTCACCCTCGGAGTCTAAGGTAAATACGCTCATATCTCGTGTTCGCGTAGTTATGTTAGATCACCAATTTGATTTGTAAGATAAAATTCAAAGGTTTTCCCTAAAAATCCATGTTTTGAGAAATATGCACTCTATGTATTTGTTGAAATGAAATTGATGTCATCCTTGCATTAGAATGAGAAATCCTTGGTGATTGTGAGGATGTGTGGTAGTTAATTTCATGCCTAGGTATTGTAATTGAATCTAGAGAGTTTGATGAAAATTGGGGGTTTTGGTCTAAGTGTTCTCCTTAGTGGAATTGAGTGGTGATTATGGCCCTCTAGGTGTTTGATGAATTTTTCCAGAGACTTACGAGTATAAGTCTTGGTTCCGTAGAATTATTAAGTCTTGGTTAGACCCTTGTATGTGGTCTAGGAGAAATTGGAGTGACTTTGCTTAGACCCTTGAATGTGTGGCCTTGATGATTTGACCCTTGTATGTGGTCTTGGGATTAAGGTTGAGAACTCCGGATGATGAACTAAGCATCCTTGGTAACTAGGACCCTTGAATGCATTTATGCATGATAGACATTTAGTGGAATGCCTTGGTATAGAGAATTGGGATTGTGTGTGTGAATTCGTCACACTAGACCAGGGAACTTGTCCCTAGGCTATCGACACTCGTGATAGGATGACTTAGGTGAATTTGTCAACATCGACATGGGAACTCGTCCCTCATTGGCAAACTCGTTGACCTTAGTGGAGAATTCGCCTTCTTCGATTAGTATTCTAAAATCTACTCAATTCACTTACTAAATAACCAATCATAAATAACCTAAATGTGTGAAGGTAGTGTGGATGGCCAAATGATGTGGCCCTTGCTTGTTGTTAGATAGTGCATCTCTCGTGGCACTTTGTGAGTTAGTGTATCCCTCGTGACACCTCGTATTCGGTGCATTCCTCGTGGCACCTCGTGTATAGTGCATCCCTCGTGGCACTTCGTGTGTGATGGTGTATTCCTCGTGACACCTCGTATGATATTGCATCCCTCGTGCCACTTCGACGTGAGTGAGTCCATTCTTGTCCTTGCCAAGGAGACTCTAAATCGATCCTGGGCTTAATGGTTTTCCAAATTGGTTTTTAACATGATGATCCATGTTTGGGGTAGTCCGGTCCTTACTCGTGGGACGGTTCGAGACTCATGTGATCTTTTCAAAATGTAGTCCACGTTGGGGTAAGCCGGTCCTTTTTTAGTGAGGCGTCCGAGACTTGTGAGACTGGGTTTCAAAGTGATGTTAATCCGGGAGTCGAACACACTATTTAAACAAGAAAATCAATTCACCAATGTGTACCTATATATATAGAGAGAGGATAGTCAGATATGATGCGGTTAGGTGAATTGTGGATACTTGGCTAAGTCGTGGAATTAGCCCATTGTGGATATTAGTCTAAGTCGTGGAATTAGCCTTGGTAAGACGTGGTCCTTTGTGGATAGTAGACGGCTTGGGCCCCATTGTAGATGGGTTGTGTTCTTGGGAGAGTTCCCCCTCGTTATAGTGATAGTTTTTCATTCCGTGCGATCGTAGTTGGGATCCTTGGTCCTTATGACCCTTGTATTAGTACGCGTTGCCTAGTTGTGTAGATCGTACACTTGGTGAAGAGAGAGGATTGAGACTTATATGATTATTGGCTTGAGTGAAGGCAAATGATTGGGTTTTCTCTTAGCACACTTGTGTTGATGAAAGTCTTAATTAGACTTAAACTATGGACTTGGTTAGTGACTTGGTAGTGGGGTTGAGATTGTAAGACTTTGTCATGCTTTGGATTGCATCATAGAAATTCACACTGCTTGCATATGTCACCATAGTTACGTTTATACTTGATAGGTGCATATTTGTTGGGTCTTTATGACTCAACCTTTTTTTACAGTTCTTTGCAGGGTTGCAGGGTTGGACAGCTAGTAGCGAGGATTTGGCTTTGGCTTGCTCCAAGTTCTCTTTGTGTGAGGAGCATCTCATGTGTGTTTCATTTATTTCCTACAGCTTTCCCCTACTTTTCCCCTTTGTAGCCTACTAGCATTCCCCTTTTCTTAAAGAATTGTAATATCGTTTTATTGAAAGCAAGTTCAAAATCAAAAGGATTGTTGTTGTTTTATTTCCGCATGTTTTATAATTCACGGCCCCTTGCTTGTGGTTTGGTAAATATGGTTTCACTATAAACCTTTCTTTTATTCTATTTCAAAAAAAATGGTTTAAAAATCCGGGGCATGACAACTTGGTATCAGAGCTTTCAGTTCGAAAACCTTGGAACTTTGGGAAGATCTTTATCTTAATGGGTTTTTTCACGTATTTTCCGTGGAATCTTTTGCGTGTGTTTGCATGCATTGAGTGTTGCATGGGATTAGTATTCCCTTGCTTGAGGCATAGGAAGTTGACATTAGTATGCCCTTGTTTGAGGCATAGGAGTTAGTACTTGTACTCGGATGAGTTTGGTTTCTGCGAATGTATTGGAGGTTGTACTTATGGTTATGAGTAAGTGGTTGATTCGTTTAGCTTACGTTGTAAGTCGATTCCTAGTTCTTGTTTATAAATTTTGAGCTTAGCACCACTATGGCTCGTATATTGATTACATTGTTTGATGTTTGCTAGGATTTATCGCCGCTAGTTCTTCGATTGTCAGTATGGTTACTCGTCAAGGAGGTTGTCGGCTTCGTCAGGTGCGTCAGGATGTCCCGATAGGAGATGTTCGTGAAGAGGAGAATGTTGCAGTGGGTCGAGAGGAAGAAGTGGAAACTAGATTTTTTGTGAGGCAGCTTGCCGAGGCCATGGTTGAGGACACCAGAGCAGTTCAAGCACCTAGAGCCGGAGATGTCAGTCATGTGATGGAAGCTTTGCATGAGTTTCGTGCTATCATCCCTCCTAGTTTCAATGGAGAGGGTGAGCCTATCGAAGCCAATCATTGGCTTTCCGGAATTTGCAGGGTATTGGACACCCTTCAAATTCATGAAGATGGATTGCGAGTGTCCTTTGCATCGTATCATCTAGTTGGTGAAGCCGGAGAGTGGTGGAATTCCATTGTTGAAGTCAAGAGAGATGCGCGAAGGTTGGATAGAGTTGAGAATCCAAGATTGGTAGATGAAGATGTTGATACTACATCGTGGGAACAGTTTGTTTCTCTCTTCGAAGATCAGTACTTTCCCGAAGCTTTTCTTGAGCAGTTGAGGATGCAGTTCGAGTTTTTGCAGCAGGGTGACATGATGGTTTCCCAATACGCGATCAAATTCCCGTCCTTGTCCCGTTTTGCTCTAGAGTTGGTTAGTTCTGAAGATCGCAAGTGTAATAGGTTCGAGCGGGGTCTTCGCCTTTCCATCCGGAGGATTATTGTTGGGCAGTGTATCCATTCTTTTTCCGCCATGTTAGATCGTGCCAGGGAAGTTGAGCCTATTTCCCAGGAGGAAGAAAAAGAAGTCAGAGTGTGGGAGCCTCGTCGGCAGTTTTCTGCTTCGCATTCCACGTCTTCGTCATGTATTTTTGGGATGAAGCGTCTTAGAGATCATCCTCTTTCTCGGAGTCAGCAGGGTTCTCAGTCCCTTGTTAGTGTGGGTGTTGCAGGAGAGCAACCCAGGAACCACCTTGTTTGTCATCATTGCCATCAGGAAGGGCACTATCGTTCTCGGTGTCCCCAGGTTACTTGTTTTGAGTGCGGCCATTCAGGACATGTGGGAAGAATTTGCCCACAGAGGAGCGGCAGGCAGGAAGATATGTCAGTTGGGCATCACTCGTCAGGTGGACCAAGAGTTGAGCAGTTCCATCCAAGAGGTCACGGTCAGCAACTTCAACATCAGTCATTCGTATCTAGTCCTCAGATCGAGAGAGGAACCAGTTCTAGAGGTGCGAGTCGGGCTTCGATTCAAAGAGGCAAGCAGCCGGTAGATCAGATGACCCGTGGTAGGGTATACGCTATAGCTACTGCAAATTCGCAGCCGCCGACTTCTCAGTATTAGTATACTTTTTTGTTTTCGCTTGTCAAAATTTTGTTGTGTGTTGTTGGAATTATCAACTTGTTGTCGTATGCTAGTCGCATTGTGAACTCGAGTTTGGAGTTATGCGTTTTCATCCTAGATGTTGGTCCTTTCTTTGGACACCTTTTTTAGTCACTCTTCGCGATCGAGACTTCTATTATCCAATGGAGTACTTCTTATTGCAAATTTCTTACTCTTGTACTCTATAAGTTTGATGCATGATTCGAGTCTTGATATTTTGCTCCGTTTGGATTGTGGACAAGTGTATTGGTTGTTTGTGCCAAATAGTTTTCTTTGTGATGGCCAAGCTTGGTGTTGTTTTCCACTTGATAAATTGGCACGTCCTTTGAGATCATTCTTGTTACTTTGTGAACTCACATCCTTTGCGCCCTAAGCGATGGGTAGATGTTTAAAGAAATGGGAACGAGTAATTAAGTCGGTTACTCCTATACCTTCAGTGTGGAGTCGACCGTGTGTGTATTTCCTTGATTGTGTGATATATGTATGACCCTATAACTTAGGTTGAGAATCGTGTCCGACCGGCACATCTCAAACTTGAATGATAGTGGTCACTTGATTATCGTATTAGGTGTGTGTGTGGGGATGTGTGTGTGTACCCGTGGGTAGGGTTATGTTTGTAAAACGTGTGTTTGCGAGTTTGTAGAATGATAGTAGAGCGTTGGCGATTGTAAAATCGATTCCTTCCTTGTCCTTGATGTTGTGATAAGACGATTGTTGATTTCTTTCTCTTGAGGAGGCAAGTCCCTTGTAGGATCCTCTGTCCCTTGTGTCCACACCGTACCGTGAGTTGTCCCTTGTATTCTTTTGTGTGGCGCGCGAATTCTTCGCATATTTGGCACTCTTTGGTCATGATTCTTGTTTCTCTTACCTTAGGAAATTTCGGGGACGAAATCCTTTTAAGGTGGTTGAGATGTAGCGATCCGTATTTTATAAAGAAATTTCCTGAATTTAAATATGTATTCTAAATTAGATTCAGTATCTTGATTTATTTTATCTAAAATCTTAGTGTTGTTTTAAGGTGGTTGACCCAGAATATGGTAGAGAATTCAATTACGAATCCAATGCAATTTGAATCGCGTCAATCGGAGTCCGGGTGAGAAAGTTATGCGCGTTTTAAGTTTTCTCCGTTTGCTCATAGAAAATCCCGAAAGGTTGGTTATCGATAACGGGATTGTGGTTATCGATAACGGGATTCCCCAAACACCATAGAAAGTCCAGAAAGTTTGGTTATCGATAACGGGTCTGTGGTTATCGATAACGGGTCATTTTCCAAACCCCATAGAAAGTCCACAAAGTTTGGTTATCGATAACGGGTCTTGTGGTTATCGATAACGGGTCGTTAAGAGTTTGGTTATCGATAACAGGCTTGTGGTTATCGATGACGAGTTGTCCTTTGGTTCCTTGGTCAGGACCCGAGGATCTGGTTATCGATAACGGGTTTTCTGAAGGCTTATGGTTATCGATAACGGGCCAGTCGGACAACTTTTCATTAAGGGTTTTTATGTCTTTTTCCTAGGGCTATATAAGCCCATTTTGGCCCGATTTTTAGCCATCTCCACCATTTTGAAAACCCTATCTCTCTCTAACACTCTCTCTACCTCCATAGCCTCCCTCCCACTTCTCTCTGAGATTTGAGGCCTCCACAAGCCTCCATTGAAGAAATCCCAAGAAATAAGGTTGTTCCCCGCGACAAGAGCTTTCCGGTGACCTAGGTATCGACGTCACCTTCTCAAATTTTTGGGTAAGTCATTCTTAAAAGTGAGTTTTCTTGTGTTGGTCCTTTGAGGACTTTGATTCTCCTTGACCTTGGCTTTCCATTGATGTGTGTAGTTTGTATCGGTGCTAAGGTCCTCGTGGCTAGGATTCCCGTCACCCTCGGAGCCTAAGGTAAATACGCTCATATCTCGTGTTCGCGTAGTTATGTTAGATCACCAATTTGATTTGTAAGATAAAATTCAAAGGTTTTCCCTAAAAATCCATGTTTTGAGAAATATGCACTCCATGTGTTTGTTGAAATGAAATTGATGTCATCCTTGCATTAGAATGAAAAATCCTTGGTGATTGTGAGGATGTGTGGTAGTTAATTTTATGCCTAGGTCTTGTAATTGAATCTAGGGAGTTTGATAAAAATTGGGGGTTTTGGTCTAAGTGTTCTCCTTAGTGGAATTAAGTGGTGATTATGGCCTGTTAGGTGTTTGATGAATTGTTCAAGAGACTTACGAGTATAAGTCTTGTTTCCGTAGAATTGTTAAGTCTTGGTTAGACCCTTGTATGTGGTCTAGGAGAAATTGGAGTGACTTTGCTTAGACCCTTGAATGTGTGGCCTTGATGATTTGACCCTTGTATGTGGTCTTGGGCTTAAGGTTGAGAACTCTAGATGACGAACTAGGTGTCCTTGGTAACTAGGACCCTTGAATGCATTTATGCATAATAGGCATTTAGTGGAATGCCTTGGTATAGAGAATTGGGATTATGTGTGAATTCATCACACTAGACTAGGGAACTTGTCCCTAGGCTATCGACACTCGTGATAGGATGACTTAGGTGAATTTGTCACCATATACATGGGAACTCGTCCCTCGTTGGCAAACTCGTTGCCCTTAGTAGAGAATTCGTCTCCTTCGATTAGTATTCTACAATCTACTCAATTCACTTACTAAATAACCAATCATAAATAACCTAAATGTGTGAAGGTAGTGTGGATGGCCAAATGATGTGGCCCTTGCTTGTTGTTAGATAGTGCATCTTTCGTGGCACTTTGTGAGTTGGTGTATCCTTCGTGACACCTCGTATTCGGTGCATTCCTCATGGCATCTCGTGTATAGTGCATTCCTCGTGGCACTTTGTGTGTGATGGTGTATTCCTCGTGACACCTCGTATGATAGTGCATCCCTCGTGGCACTTCGACGTGAGAGAGTCCATCCTTGTCCTCGCCAAGGAGACTCTAAATCGATCCCGGGCTTAATGGTTTTTCAAATTTGTTTTTAACATGATGATCCATGTTTGGGGTAGGCCGGTCCTTACTCATGGGACGGTTCGAGACTCATGTGATCCTTTTAAAATGTAGTCCACGCTGGGGTAAGCCGATCCTTATTTAGTGAGGCGGTCGAGACTCGTGAGACTTGGTTTCAAAGTGATGTTAATCCGAGAGTCGAACACACTATTTAAACAAGAAAATTAATTCACCAATGTTTACCTATATATAGAGAGAGGATAGTCGGATATGATATGGTTAGGTAAATTGTGGATACTTGGCTAAGTCGTGGAATTAGCCCGTTGTGGATATTAGGCTAAGTCGTGGAATTGGCCTTGGTAAGACGTGGTCCTTTGTGGATAGTAGACGGCTTGGGCTCCATTGTAGATGGGTTGTGTTCTTGGTAGAGTTCCCCCTCGTTATAGTGATAGTTTTTCATTCCGTGTGATTGTAGTTGGGATCCTTGGTCCTTATGACCCTTGTATTAGTACGCGTTGCCTAGTTGTGTAGATCGTACACTTGGTGAAGAGAGAGGATTGAGACTTATATGATTATTGGCTTGAGTGAAGGCAAATGATTGGGTTTTCTCTTAGCACACTTGTGTTGATGAAAGTCTTAGTTAGACTTAAACTATGGACTTGGTTAGTGACTTGGTAGTGGGGTTGAGATTGTGAGACTTTGTCATGCTTGGGATTGCATCATAGGAATTCACACCACTTGTACCTGTCACCATAGTTACGTTTGCACTTGATAGGTGCATATTAGTTGGGTCTTTATGACTCAACCTTTTTTACAGTTCTTTGCAGGGTTGCAGGGTTGGACAACTAGTAGGAGGAGTTGGCTTTGGCTTGCTCCAAGTTCTCTTTGTGTGAGGAGCATCTCATGTGTGTTTCATTTATTTCCTACAGCTTTCCCCTACTTTTCCCCTTTGTAGCCTACGAGCATTCCCCTTTTCTTAAAGAATTGTAATATCGTTTTATTGAAAGCAAGTTCAAAATCAAAAGGATTGTTGTTGTTTTATTTCCGCATGTTTTATAATTCACGGCCCCTTGCTTGTGGTTTGGTAAATATGGTTTCATTATAAACCTTTCTTTTATTCTATTTCAAAAAAAAAAGGTTAAAAATTTGGGGCATGATATTGTCGAACACCTAGTGCGCCTAAGCCTTTAGGAACATCATATCAAACAACTAGTGGGTCCAAGATCACTGCTTAATTCCAACACAATGTCACATTAATTAACAACATGAAATCCATACACACTAGGGTACCAACTCGATCCTATGTATACATACACATACTTAACAGGAGTTAAGAATTTACTCACTGGAGCATCGCCAGAGAAGTCGCCGGAAAAGTTGCCGGAAAATATCCTCCATGTTGGCCCTATATTTTGATGGTGCATTATTTACACAAATATAGTATTTATAAAATAATTTTAAAATTCCTTGAATATCTTCATTTAAATCAAGGAATTGTGTTTATGAGCTTAAATTCCACATCATCTTGTATTTAAGTCCAAGAGATTGTTTTTCATGATTAAATCTTTTTAAACTCTCTTAGGACAATTTGAAATTCATTTAAAGTCGCTTAGACTTGTTTCATTGTTTAAATATTTTCTCTAAGGACTTTAAACTTTATAAGATTTTATAATATAAGTTTCTTATATGATTTACAAGTTATAAATCCTTTTAAAGAAACTTATATAGTATATTAATCTTGAAATAAAAGTATTTTGGTAACTTCCCTTAGTCTTCTATGCCTTCACTTTTGATTTTCTAAAAATTTCTCTAACCGGTACGCAAACCGGCATACCGCTCGGTATACCGACCGGCATACCGTTTCCTATACCGGATTTTGTCAAAATCGGGCAGTAGCTTCACCAATTTTAAGAATGAATTTTTAGCCTAACCGGCATACCGGTCCCCTATTGGTCCCCTACCGGCCTTTGTTAAATGGTGCATATTTGAATTTTAAAGTCAAAAATATTACAACTATGCCCTTGTAACGGCTACAAATGGCTATATGAAGATTGAAGGCTATTTAAAGATTTCTAAAGACTTGGGAAGAGCTCATACAACTCCTACAAGCCTCCATACATCCTAGAAGCTCTCAAAGCACTCGTTCTCTCTCTTTCTAAGCTCTATTGTCATACTTTTAGAGTGAGGCTCAAATTGTAGTAGTTGTAGGTATTCATTGTCATATCTTTCAAACCTACTTTGTAAGGAGTTAATTTCTCCATAGCTACTTATTGTTCTCATTTATCGAAGACCAAAGAAGTAGTTCTTTGGCATTGATTGAGGGAAGGTGGGAGCCACCTTGAGAAGGATCTCATTTGTAAAGGGTGAGACAACTACCCGAAAGTTGTAAGGGTTTATCAACCACCCGAAGTTTGAATAGCTATTAGAACTCTCTCCGCATTTGTGAGAGAAGTGGATGTAAAGTTGGAGATTGGATCCTCCAACCGAACCACTATAAAATCCTTGTCTCACTTTCTCTCTCTCTCTCTTGTTCTAGTTTCATTCTCGTATCTCTCTAGCTTACTTGGTTTAATTTCTTAGTTCATTGTGAATATTAATATCATAGTTATTTTACCTATCTAATCATCAAGAACCAACTCAAAACCAGAAACCACGACATCTTGGGACTAAACCCCCAAAAAACTGAGGTGTAACGAAAGGAGTTGAATTGGTGCTTTGAATAGATTGGTTATTGAACTAATTGATATTAATCTCTTAGTATCTTGCTTTAAGTCATATCTAGTTCAAATTTACAATTAGACTTGCTTTATTTTATGTAAATTTATATTTTCTTATTATTTTAATTATACCAATTCACCCCCCCCTCTTGGTAGCTATTGGATCAACAATTGGTATCAGAGCGGGTCTCTATAAGATTCGACATAAACGTCTGAGAGAGATCCTATGGCTAACGTCGCAACCACCTCATATGCCGAAGGTCAATATACCAATAGGCCCCCATTGTTTAATGGTACAAATTTTTTCTATTGGAAGAACCGCATGAGGATATACATTCAATCTATTGATTACGATCTTTGGATGACCATACGTGAAGGTCCTCATGTTCCAAAGAAAGTAGTTGATGGGGTATCGATTAGTAAGACATATTCGGAATGGCTTGCTAGTGACAAAACAAAGGTTGAACAAAATTGCAAAGCTAGGAATATACTCTAATGTTCTTTAGATGCTACCGAGTATAATAGAACCTCCGGATGTGAATCCGCGAAGGAAATTTGGAACAAACTTGTTATAACCCATGAGGGTTCTAATCAAGTAAAAGAGTCCAAGATTGACATCTTGGTACACTCTTATGAGCTCTTCAAAATGCAAGAAGGAGAGATCATCTTTCAATTATTCTCTCGTTTCAATGATATCATCAATGTCCTTAACGGGCTTGGTAAGAGTTACACCAACTCGAAAATTGCAAGGAAAATACTTAGATCAATGCCCAATGTTTGGGAAACCAAAGACGCCATTATTATTCAAACCATGGATTTTTCTATTTGCTCTCTTGATTCTCTAATGGGTGTGTTAATGACGGAAGAAATGCATTTGAAGCTCAATGAGGAGCCACCCAAGCTAAGAAAAAATATTGCCTTCAAGGCAACAAAGCATGAGGAATCTTCTACCGACTCATCAGAAGATGAGGATATGGCTCTCATCACTAGAAACTTCAAGAAATACTTGAAGTCAAAAAGAGGCAATTAGAAAAACTTCAAAAAGGAAGGCAAGAAGGAAGAAGGACCAAGGAATATTATTAGATGCTTTGGGTGCAACAAACCCAGGCATGTGCAAGCTAAGTGCCCCCAATTCAAATCGGCTTACAAAAAGGTATACAAGCAAGTCATGCTTGCCGCATGGAATAATATCGAAAGTGAAACTGACAATGAAGAAACCAAGGAAATGGCTAACCTTTGCCTCATGGCCAAGGACTCAAATGACGTATCATCTTACTTAGAACTTCAAAATGCTTTTGATTCGTTACTTAATGATTTTGAAACGTTGAAAAACAAATATAAAAGTGCAAAATACATTGCTAAAGATCTTTCAAAAGAACTTGGTGAAATTCTTGAAGAAAAGGCTTTACTTGAACTTGAAATAGATTTATTAAAAGAAGTTCACATCAAAGAAATTTCGAAATTTGAAGAAAATGAAAAGAAATCCAAACTTGAGACTGATGACTTGAAGAACTCCTTAACAAGGGTGACTCAAGGGCAAGAAAATTTGGATATTTTACTTGAAAAACAAAAAGTATCATTTCATAGAGCGTGTTGTGGCTTCAACCCCGACAAGAAGAAAAATTTCTATAAAGATCTATTTTTAGAGAGACCTATACTTGTTTGCCATTATTGTAACAAGGAAGGTCGTGTTTCATCTTCATGTCCTTTGAAAAGAAACAACTTTGGTTCAAACAAGGTAGTAAAACAAATATGGGTACCTAAAAATAAGACTTTGGATGCTAACGTCAAAGGACCCAAGGTTTGGGTACCAAAGGCTATTTCTTAGATTCCTTCTTGTAGGTGTGCTTGAAGACCTCCTCATCAATGGGAAAATGGGTCTTGGATAGTGGATTCTCAAGACACATGACCGGAAACTACAAGGAATTTTCATCTCTTACTCCCAAGGATGAAGGAATGGTGACGTTTGGAGATAATGGGAAAGGTAAAATCATCTGTATAGGTAATATCGGTAAGCCTCCTTTACCCGTTATTGAAAATGTATTACAAGTTGAAGGTCTCAAGCACAAGCTTTTTAGTATTATCCAATTATGTGATAAAGGTTATAGAGTGATTTTTGTTAACGATAAGTGTATAGTTGAGAATGTCAACAACAGCTCCATACTCTTTACCGATAATAGACACGAAAATATTTTTGTTATTGATTTCATTGACTTAGAAAAATAAAATATAAAATGTTTTTCGGCCACAAACGATTCTAGTTGTTTGTGTCATAGGAGACTTGGGCATTTTCATCCGGATGCCATAGCTAGACTTTCTAGAAAAGATCTAGTGAAAAGTCTTCCTAAAATGGGTTTTGACACTAACAAACTTTGTGATGCTTGTCAAAATGGTGAACAAACCAAGGTCTCTTTTAAGTCTAAAAAAATAATTTCAACTTCTAGACCTTTGGAGCTTTTGCATATTGATCTTTTTGGACCAATTAGAACACCAAGTCTAGCTGACAAAATTTATTGTGTTGTTGTTATTGATGACTACTCTAGATATTCATGGGTTTTATTTCTAGCTCATAAGGATGAGGCATTTTCTGCATTTTTAAAATTATGTAGAAGGGCTGAAAATGAAAAAGGTTTTACTATTTCTAACATAAGAACGGACCATGGTCGGGAACTTGACAATGAGTCTTTTGAGAAGTTTTCTAACCACCATGGTTATGGACACAATTTTTCGGCGCCAAGGACTCCTCAACAAAATGGTGTTGAAAGGAAAAATATGTTTTTAAAGGAGATGGCTAGAACTATGATTTGTGAAAATCATTTACCTAAAAGCTTTTGGGCAGAAGCAGTAAAAACCTCTTGTTATATTCAAAATAGGGTGTCTATACGTTCTATTTTAAAGAAAACCCCATATGAGCTTTGGAATGGAAGAAAACCCAATATTTCATATTTTTATGTTTTTGGATGCAAGTGTTTTGTACAAAATAATGGAAAAGATTTTCTTGGCGAGTTTGACTCAAAATCGGATGAAAGTATTTTCCTTGGTTATTCTACTACTAGTAAGGCCTATAGAGTTTATAATCATAGAACTCATGTAGTAGAAGAATCCATCCATGTTAGGTTTGATGAGTCTATTTCTACTCCTTGTGCGAATGTTGATTGTCACGCCCGAACCAAATTAAATAAATTAAATTAAAATATTATAATATTTTAGAAGAAAAAAAGAGAGAAAAATAAATGTGGGAAGGGTTAGTATTTTTTTTGAAGAGTTATAATAATTTTTAAGTAAAAATTAAAGTAATTGTATTGTAATTGCATATAAATGTGAGGAATGGCTCATAAGGGTTATTAGGCTTTAAGTGTGAGAGCAAGGAAGTCTTTTAAGTTTAAAATCTGTCATTAAGAGTATATAAGGCCATTATACTCCATTAGGGTTAAACATAATCACTTGGAAAACTAGGGAGGTAGAGAGAGATTAAGGAGAGCTTTGGAAGATTAGGCCATTGAAGGCCTAAATTGAAGTCAATTGGAGAAATCTTCTTCTTCAATATTGTTCACCACATTCAATAGGTAAACTTTGTGTTTTTGTAAATTTAATTTCGTGCTTAATTAGCTCTGGATTAGGGGGTTCTTCCTTAATCACGTTTAAGGACTGCTTAACTAGATCTAAGTGACAGAAATATGGTTTTGAGGGTTTTAAACTTAATATTTGAGGCTCAATTTTTGATATGATTTGAGGGAAGAAGTTATCGTTATATTATAGTGCTTGGATTGAGGGATTAAGGCATGAAAAATCGATTATTTATGAGTTAGATTAAGAAAAACCAAAGTTAATTTGTCCAGATTCGGACTGGTTTTTTACTTCTTTAATTAGCGTTTTTGAGCATCATCCCGACATTATTTTTCAAATATGACTTGAAGAACCCCTCTTAATTTTTCGTCCTCTACAATATTTGTTTGAAGCACAAAGCCCAAAAACGTGTCTAAGATGTCAAACTTTAGAGATTTCAGAAGACTATCAAATTTGTTTGATATTTAGAACTTATAACTTTAGACTCTTAAGGTTTTGGTCATGGTTAAGTGACCTAGGGAGAAAGAGGTTAAATGGAAAATAAAGTGTAATAGGGTTTGTTGAAGTACTTGAATTGAAATTAAAAATAGTAATGGGGGGAACTAGAACGATTAAAAACGAGCCGGTATTTATAAAATAATATTGCTATCACAGGGGAGAAGCCAAAATCTTCCAAAGCGGCTCAGTAGTTCTTACTTGGCTAGGTTCACGCAGCAGGTGAGTATGTAGCTACCTTTACATATATGTGCTTTACTATGTGTAGCTAGTACCTAAAATGTGGAATGTGATTGCATATCTTTTTCATGATAACTGTGTGACGTTACCTACTTTCCTCAATCGTATGCAAGTATGTTAGAGAAGAGATATTGTTAATGTCATGCATTGAATGTTAATTCAATAATGTTGGTTATGCTATGGGCATGTTTATAGTAATGTGGTTTATGCAATTAGCATGTTGGAAATATTGTAAAACACTGTTGAGATACATATACTCTTTGTTGGTACCACTTCCGTGTAAAGAACATTCAATAATGATTAATAATCACATGAAGAGAAAGAGATAATGATACCCTGGGGCATACTCAATTGAGTTGTTAGGCCGAGCAGTGAGTGTAATGAGAAGAGATAATTCCCTGGCATGCTCTCTTATGCTATTAGGACGAGTGGGGAAGTTGAAAAGAGATAATTTCTTTGGCATGCTCTCTTATGCTGTTAGGCCGAGTGGGGGAATTGTGAAGAGTTGATCCCGTGGCATGCTCTTTTATGCTGTTAGGCCGAGTAGGGATTGGTGCTATGGGTACTGTAACGACTCAAATTTCTAAATCCATTTTAAATTCAATATATTGATATTTTCGTCGTCAAGTCTCTTGAGATGTTTTGAAACATCTATAATCATCGTATGTCGCTTAGAGTAAGCCCGGGTGAGTTGGAAATCCCCGGCATGACGTTTGTTGTTGGTTGACCGTCCGGATAATCCCTTAATCGCTTCAAATTATTGACGACCTGATACGTTTTCCAAATCAGAAATTGTTATTCATGAAAGTCGTAGAGAATTCAATTACGAATCCAACGCAACTTGAATCGTCTCAATTGGAGTTTGGACGAATAAGTTAGGCCGAAAACTCTCCAACAGCTGTTTTGGTAAACTGCCGCGCATAGCGTAACCGGTTAGGGTTTTGGAGCGTAACCGGTTAGGGATCTCTCTCTACGAGTTGGAGGAAACAACCGAGCATAGCATAACCGGTTAGGGTTTGGAGCGTAACTGGTTACGGCTACGCGGAAGGCAAATCTTTGGAATGTTAATGAGGGGCACTTTGGTCATTCCTACTCAACCTTATACACGATTTTGGCCCTAAAAGTGCTCATAACCCTTTGGCACACTCCCTCTCTACCTCCCTACTCTCTCCCTCTCCCAAAAGCTCTCACTTCTCTCTTCAAATCGGAGGTCCAAACGAGCTCAAATCTAGTTTTGCAAAGGAGAAACGTCATTCCTCGCATCAAGGGCTTTTCGGCAACCCAACTTTCATCACCATCCGTCAAGATTTTGGGTAAGCCTATTTTCTAAAGTGGGTTTCTTACGCTGTGCGTTTAGGATTTGTCGATGTACTCATCATTGCCGTCATTTTAATGTGCATAGGTCCGTTGGTGCTATGGAG
>NMUG010001575.1:0-17575 GCA_002855965.1 Monotropa hypopitys | reverse complement strand
CATTAAGATTTAAATGAGTATGTTCGGATCTCCATATTTGGGATTAAAGTTCTCAATGGACTTACATTCTATTTATGTTAGTTTCTATATAGATAATTGACCAAAAAATAGTCATCATGATTCTATTAGAGCCCGAATCTATTTTGGTGCTTATATGATTTGAGAAAAGTACTGTAACTTGAGTATGCAAATGAGCTGCCGAATCAAAACAAAAATCATTATATTATAATAATCAAAATTATCAATTGCATATGATATCCGATTATTGCTACGGTACTCAATGTGTGTAAAAGCCACCAATGAGAGTGCAAATCGTTTAAAAATAGTTAAGGCGGAGCTGGAATTTTTTTTTAATGTGATCTAGTGCGGTTTGACTTTTTCTTTAAGAACTTTCATAAGTATTCCATGTTAGTTCATAAATTAGATCTCATAACGTATTAGACAATTGAGCTTTATTTTTAGTATTTGCACACACACTTTTGTCTCTTATATGAGCATTCATGTTTGTACTTATGCTTTTAGGACAGTATAATATAATTACAATGTGAGCAGTCATATCATATCATAGGAATTATATCATATTAGTAATTTATATGAGTCTAGTCTGATATTTTTTAATAAATTTGAATTCCTAAATTTTATTCTCTATTAATTCTATAAATATTTGATATTATATATCATTTAGAGAAAATTTTGATTTCATGCATATATTTAGGGGGAGATTTTTCTATTTTCATTAGTCCCATTGTAGGTTACATATTTATTTTAGCTATTTTTATATTATGGTGGAGATTTTCATTAAATATTATTTTAGTAGTTGTATCATTCAGGGAGAGATTTTGTTATCGTTGTTTTCTATTTCTATTGCATATCATTTTAGTTATTGCCTAATTAATTGCATATTATTTTGGGGAAGAATAGGAAATTATCGCTTTCCATTTTAAATGCTGCATATTTGAGGGGAAGTTTTATTTGATCCAATCTTCTATATTCGTCATTTTCTAGTATTTATTTGAACTTATTTATATGCGTTCAAAGCCTTTCTCATTTAATGACAAAAAGGAGAGAGTGAGTTATTTATGTCCTAACGCTTTTAGATGTTGAGTTGTGCTTTGCAGAAAAGATCATTCAGTTATTCATTTAATGAGTCTATCTTAGGCCAGTGTTCTCTTTGTATATATTTTGTCATGAAAATGATACAGGGGAAGATTGTTAGGTCCAAAATCCAATATGCTTGATATTTTGATACTTGACAATTTTATGATTGACAAAATATAAGTATGAGTTGTAATCTTTATCTTAAGAAGGATCTATTTTAGGAAAGTGGAAGGAAATCAAGTGGTCTTGTAATATCATTCGTATTCTTTATTTTTAGAGTAATGTATAGTTAGGATTTGTTTTGGAAAGATGGATATGCACTGAAGCATCTTTGGGAAGCTTGGAGTTGCCGAAATTCAAGATCCAATCTGTTCAAATTCGCTCGAGCAAGTCTGAAGTGGCTCAAGCAAAGTCAAGCAAGTCAGATTGTCAAAATCCCTGGAGTCGAGTGAAGCCAGTTCGGCTGAAAAATAGGGGTTTGGGGCTACAGTTTTCTAAAACATAATACCTAGGAGACTTCTAAGATAATCCTTGGGGAGTTTGTAATGATTAATTAGAAGATTCACGAGTTTCTAAGTTCATATTCAAGGAGTTCATTAAAAGGAAGAACCAATCATTCGAAGTTTTCAACTGTTTCAACCGGAAGGCGTGTGAATTCGTGATTGTGTCGATCAAGTACCAGAATGGTGCACGAAGATTCAACAAGGTTAACTTAGAGGTGCGTAAATAGAGTCTTACTATCGTTGATTGTCTTATAGATGCTAGCTCTGTAGGTTAAGAATTTGTAGTATTTGATTTCTTCCCCTGATTTTTACCCATTTAAGGGGGTTTCACGTATATCCATGTGTTTGTGTTTGGATGATCTATGTTTTTATTATTCCTCATATTTGATAGATTAATTAATCATTCAGTTAATTTAATTAATAATCGAATATATGCAAATACTAGGAATAGAGTTTGTGATGTCGCAATCCGAGAATTTCCATCATTGTCAAAATTTGAAAAATTTTACTCATCAACCAATGTCCATATACCATTTTCAACGTTTTAAAGTTTTTTTGAAAGTTTAGTGGTTAGCCATGATCATTTTCAAATCTCACTTCACACTTTTTAATGATAAATGAACAATATTGTCACGATCCATCCCGGAATACAACATAAATAGTTGACCAGCCACGGAATCATGACTTAACAAGGTGTCAAAGTAATCCCAAAGATATAAATGGATCATTCTTACATAACTAACAACAGAATATACCACAGCGGAAGCACTAGAAATTAAAATCCCATAATAATTCTCCATGAGACAAAAGATAAAACCATAAAGACTATCAAACCAGGCCCAACTAAAATTCATAAATAACTCCACAACTCTCAAATACCAAAGATAAATAAGAGTCTCAAACTACTGATGTGACACCCCAGTCTAAGATGTCAACTGGAGTCTCGGAAGGGAGATCCAGGTCAGTGGACAAGTCCCACATCACTTGGTAGATATAAGTTATGTGTACTATAAATAATAGATCATGAACCTAACTTGCACAAGGTCTTTTAAACCCGTGCGGGTGACAAAGCCCATTGGAACATCCCATTTAAGCGTGCTCGTCCTGGATTAGTCTAAGGATGGGTGACCCCCAAGGAAGTCCAGTAGGACTTGGCGGCCAAAGCAGACAATATTGTGCAAGGAGGGAGTGGGTCGTTACATATGGTATCAAAGCCTGCACCAACCAGAAATGTGGGACCAGAGGAGAATCTTGACCCCACACGAGGATGTATGGTCGAAGTGGGGGAAATTGTGACACCCCAGTCTATGGTGTCAACTGGAGTCCTGGAGGGGAGATCCGGGTCAGTGGACAAGTCCCATATTGTTTGGTAGATATAAGTTGTGTGTACTATAAATAATAGATCATGAACTTACCTTGCACATGGCCTTTTAAAGCTGTATGGGTGTCAAAGCCCATTGGAACATCCCAGTTAAGCATGCTCGTCCTAGATTAGTCCAAGGATGGGTGACCCCTGGGAAGTCCACTCGAACTTGGTGGCCAAAGCGGACAATATTGTGCAGAGAGGGAGCGGGTCGTTACAACTGACAACAACTGAATCATAAATAAATAAATAGAAATCTTCTTAAGGAGTAACATCCCTCAACTCTCTTTAAATGGATGGAATGGCGGCATGGCTTAGAGTGAAACCCGATAATCATTATGTTCTAGATATAAATTGGAAAACAAGCAAAGAAAAAGATATCCAGGAGTGTTAGATACAACAGTCAATATATGCAATTTGACATGTAAAAGAAATCAGCTCAACACGGAAACCAAAATGGGTAGTGTCTCTCCCCAAGCATCAAGTACAACAATCTATAGTGCGTTATATAAGCATGCGAGTCCCAATTATTTTATGCAATTACGTATCCATAGTACATCTTCCTTTTCTTTTATTGACATATCAATTAATCTTTCTCATGATCTCATTATCATAAAATAAGGACATCACACTTGCTAAGGACGAACCAATCAAGCCCTAATCCCTACTCAGTCTAACAGCTTATGAAAACATGCCCCGGGGATTATATCAATATCACCCCTATTCTCGGCCTAATAGCTTATTAAAGCATGCCCATGGTATTTTATAACTTTCTTCTTTAATTCACATTATCCCTACTCAGTCTAATAGCTTATAAAAGTATGCCCCAGGGATTGTTCCACTTTACATTGTTTACCAATTTTAAGGTACATTTCATCATTCAATTGTATCCATATGATACCCAATGCAAATATTCCACACGTTCCCTACTATGCATTCGAAGATTGCTACAATAAACTAAGTCACTTAAACATGGAATCATGCCTTTATACATAGTACATAACTATCACAACAAGACATGCATTGATACCAGAACACATAATTCATTTGTTCATACTCTCATGCATGTAATCAAGTCACATATTTAAACATGCATCAACATAAGCTCATGAAGCACAACTAAACATGCATTCAGTTAGAGTAACGAATTCGTCATATAAGAATCATGTGAACATACTAACATATGTCAACAATACACCAAATCCAAGCCAAAAGACATGTATGGAAAGGTATCTACACACTCACTGTAACACCCTTGAAATATAGCAACATATTTTTTTTGAAAGCATGGCATTGAGAAATAATAAGTAAAACACTAATGATGTAATAAAACCATTCCCAAAGAAAGTCAAGCAAACCAAGCCAACCCACACATGAGTCTAAGAGAAGTACTACGAGTGTTACTTATTACAAACCATGAAATTTAAAAGAGAAATTGAAATACAATGCAACTAAGGATCCATCCTTGGATAATGCTTCAATGCTCCATGCCTTAATCAAAATGAACTTGATCCCCGTCAAGCTATGCCATCGGATTTTTACCTATAAAAGAAAGGGTTAGGCCACCACTGCCTAGTAGGAAACCATAAACAAATATGACATATGATTGCATTGTACAAAATGAGCTAAGTGCATGCATAAAAGTACGCAAGGTATTGAAGAGCGATAATAAGGAAAAGATAGACATTTTTCTAAATCAACCGATGGCTTTTCCAAAAGAGATAGCAACAACATTTTCCAAGATGTCAAGACAGTTTCCAAGATACCAAGTTACTTCCCAAAGTGACAACAATATGTTCGAAGATAGTCAACTACTATCTAAATCAACAAGTCATGTTCCAAGGCACCAATTTTTATCCAAGTGTTCCATTACGTGTGTTCGGGTCAATCGACATTTTACCATAATGTCAAAGGTTACCAACTTTCCAAATGTTCCAAGATCGAAGAAGTATTCTCAAGAGTGCGTAGTCATTCCGTCATAGAGGCTCGTCAACCTCTACATGTCTATTCCTTGATTCCATGTCCGTCGAGAGGGTTTAGTACCACCCCCATTGCGCAATGTCGTGGGAGACCCCTTTCGGTACATTCCAAGGCCTCAACTTGAATCCAAGAGCACTCGACAATTCTTATTCCTCCGAAGAGTCCATGGGCCAAGCCCAATTCATGTTTCTCGTGACAATCGTCAAATTTCCAACTTAAGGCCCATGGCCTAAATACCAATTTCATGTGGGTTCCAATATACCAATGTAATCAACAACCATTGAATTTCATAGAAACAACAATAGAACCCATTTCCCCCAAATCCCCAAAATTGATTAGATTATGGTTCATGGAATTAAATTAGGGGTTTTGCTCATAACAATCAATTTGACGAAGTACTATTCGTAGGATGTTTGAAGGGTTAAGAATCATCCAATTAACATGAGAAATTTCATCATTTAAGACCAACCCAACCCTAGACATGAAATTAACCCACTTCTGATAACAATCTAGAGGATTGAAGGAATAATACAAAAATGTGTACATATCAAGATCCCCTACCTTTGCAATGAATAGTAGACTTACAACCACCTTGAAGCCTTCAACCACGAATTTGAACCAAGCTCAACAATGGAGATAGCTTGCAATGGCCTCCAATCAATGAAGAACACCAAGAATCCAAGAGAAACCTTGAGAGATTGGTAGATTTTGAGAGAGAAATGGGTTTTAGAGAGGTTTTGAGAGAGAATAAGAGAGGGTTGCGCACTTGGGACGACTTTAGAAAACCCTTGGACCAAAAAATATGAAATCCCGAACTTAAAACACAACACATCGCACATTCCCGTCCGGACGACACGCTCCCCGTCCGGACGAACCGGCCCCGTCCGGACGGCCGTCCTCTTCCTTCCGGACAAGCATTGCAGGCTGCTTCTGGACGAATTTTGGAGTTCTGTAACATGCCCCGTCTGGAACTTTGGCTCCCCCGTCCGGACGGACGATGAAAAAAGTGAACAGAATGCTCCCAAACTGCTCCTAAACCATCTTGACACCACCTCGAGCACTTCCCCAAGCTTTCCCGAGCCAAACAACGTCCCTCGAGTGTACCACGACATCCTTGAACGTTCCAAAAGACTTTCCCAGGAAAAATTTAGCGAACAAACTAGTTATTTAGTGAAATTACATGCGATTTGGACGAGGATATAACTAATACTATCGAATTAGAGAATATTAATCGCGCTAACATTTTAGCAGTGTTACAAACTCCCCCTCTTATTAAAATTTCGTCCCCGAAATTTACTAAAACGAACTACGCAAAGAAAAAGAATAGAATGGTTACCTCACTCGAAGAGAATCGGATACTTCTCCAACATTTCGTCACGTCACTCCCAAGTTGCTTCTTCTATACCATGGTTCTTCCAAAGAACTTTCACCAACACAATCGATTTCCCGCACAAAGTCTTCTCTAGCATATCCAAGATGCGAATCGGTTGCTCCTCGCACGACACGTCAGCTTCCAGCGCTAATGTAGACCAATCCAAGACGTGCAACGGATCGGGTTCATATTTCAGAGCATAGAAACATGAAAGACATCATGGATATTGGAAAGAGAATACGGCAATGCAAGATGATACGCTACCTCCCCGACTTTCTCAATGATGTCGAATGGCCCGATGAATCGCGGCGCTAGCTTCCCTTTCTTCCCAAAACGGGATGTCCCTCGGCGAGGCGACACCTTCAAGAATACGTGATCTCCCTCCTCGAATGACAACGGTCGGCGACGATTGTCGGCATAACTTTTGTAACGGCTTTGAGCGGCTAACAATCTCTGACGAATCTTCTTCACTTTCTCGGTGATTTGTTGCACACTATCCGGCCCCATCACGGTAGAGTCTCCCACTTCGGTCCAACAAACAGGCGAACGATACGGACGACCATACAAAGCCTCAAACGGTGCCATCCCGATACTAGAATGATAACTATTGTTGTAAGCGAACTCGATCAACGGCAAGCAAGTCCACCAACTATCGAGGTAGTCCAAAACACAAGCACGTAGCATGTCCTCCAAGGTCTGAATAGTGCGCTCAGACTACCCATCGGTTTGCGGATGAAAAGCTGTACTGAAATGCAGCTCGGTACCGTACACCCTCTGTAGACTCATCTAGAAGCGAGATGTAAAACGTGGATCACGATCGGATACGATAGATAATGGCGTACCATGAAGACGAATGATCTCCCGAATGTAAAGACGGCTTAGAGAATCCACTGACTGCGATACACGAACCGGTAGAAAATGAGCGGACTTGGTCAACCTATCAACGATGACCCAAATCGAATCTTTCCCATCCTGCGAACGCGGCAAACCCGAAACGAAGTCCATAGTGACATGATCCCACTTTCATTCTGGCACTGGCAACGGCTGCAACAAACCCGCTGGTCTCTGGTGTTCGGCCTTAACTTGCTGACAAGTCAAGCACCTCATCACGAACATAGCAATGTCCTTCCTCATACTCGGCCAACAAAATAGTCTACGAATGGCATGATACATCTTGTTGCCACCCGGATGCACTGAAAAAGGCGAATGGTGAAACCTGTGAAGAATTTCCTGTCGGCACTGCAATGGTACAAGAAGCCTCCCTTTGAAGCGAACACTGCCATCCTCGAAATTGGCCCAACCAACTAGTGCGTCATCACTCGAACATATGTAATGAAGCCTCAATGAATCATCATTGGTTGTTTGCGCATCGATAACACGTCGAGATAGATTGGAATGAATGGTCAAGTTGCACAAAGTAGAACCACTTGCGACATCTTCGGCATGCAAAACGAAATCTCCCAAACCCGAAACATTCTTCCAATCACGAATGGCCAAGTGAGCTAGGTGACACGAACGACGGCTCAAAGCATCGACAACAACATTTGCTTTCCCCGGGTGATATTGGAGCTAGAAATCGTAGTCCTCGAGGTGTTCCATCCATCGACGTTGCCTTAGATTCAATTCTTTTTGCGTGAATAAGTATTTGAGACTTTTATGATCGGAGAAGACTTCAAATTTTTCGCCGTACAAGTAATTCCTCCAACTCTTCAATGCAAAAATAATAGCGGCAAGCTCAAAATCATGCCTAGGATAGTTTTTTTCATGCGTCTTCAGCTGCCTCGAACCATAAGCGGCCACTTTACCTTCTTGCATCAAGACACAACCCAAGCCTTCGCGCGACATATCACAATAAACGGAGTAACCAACTCCCCTTTCCGGCACGTTCAAGATAGGCGAAGAAGTCAAATGCCCCTTCAATTCTTCAAAAGCGGCTTCACAAGCATTATCCCAAACAAAACGGATGTCCTTTCTCGTCAAACGAGTCATAGGAGCGGCAATACGCGAAAAATCAAGAACAAATCGGCGATAATAACCGGCAAGCCCCAAGAAACTCCGAACTTGGAACACATTCGTTGGCCTCGGCCACGAGATAACGACATCAATCTTCGAAGGATCAATAGAAACTCCTTCCTGGGACACGACATGGCCCAAGAACTTCACTTCAGATAACCAAAACTTGCATTTGCTCAGCTTCGCATACAATCGGTGCTCCCTCAACAGCTCAAGAACAATACGGAGATGCTCACCATGCTCCTCGAAAGTAGCAGAATGCACCAAAATGTCATCCACAAACACCACCACGAACTGATCGAAATAAGGACGGAAGATACGGTTCATCAGATCCATGAAAGTAGCCGGTGCATTGGTTAGCCCAAATGGCATAACCACGAACTCGAAGTGCCCATAGCGAGTACGGAAAGCGGTTTTCGGAATATCTTCCTAACGAATAAGCACTTGGTGATAACTGGATCGCAAATCAATTTTGGAAAAGCAAGTTGAACCCCTCAACTGATCGAATCTATTCTCGATATCGGATAGTGATTCTTGATAGTGACACGGTTCAACTTTCTATAGTTGATACACAAACGAAGCATTCCATCTTTCTTTTTTGTGAATAATGCAGGAGCTCCCCAAGGGGAAGAACTAGGACGAATAAAACCCAACACAAACAACTCCTCGATCTGGGACATCAACTCCCTCAACTCGGCAGGTGCAAAACGATACGGTGGAATGGATATAGGTGAGGAGCCCAGAATAAGATCAATGGAAAACTCAACATCTCTGATAGGAGGCAAACCCGACAACTCCTCTAGGAACACGTCTATAAAATCGTTGACTACAAATGGTAACTCAGAACGGCCCGCAATGTCATCATCCAAAGCTAAACTAGCCAACAAACAGTGGATAGAAGAAGACTCTGTAGGATCAAGAAAAACGGATGTCAAAGGCTCTCGACGGTCTCCCAGGAAGTAAAAATACTCCCCGTCAGCATCGCGAATAAGAACTCGGCGTCGATAGCAATCGATAGTGCCATGATGAGAAGATAACCAATCCATGCCCAATATTAGGTCGAAACCCACCATATCAAGAACAATGAAATCAAAAGTGAATCGTCGGTCCTCAATAATCATCTCGCACTGACGACAAATGTAACTCAAAGGAATACGGCCTCCAACAGGTGATTCGACAACAAGAGGAGGATCAAACACCTCCAATTCCAAACCCAAAGCTGACTTAAAAGAAAATGCCAGAAAAGAATGCGATGCACCAGAATCCATAAGAACAGATGCCAAAGAATGATAAATAATAACCATACTGCGCACCACCGAACTCTCTGGAGCCTCTGAAACAACTGGTTGCTCCACAGCTGGAACTGCATAGACTCGGCCCTGTGTCATCTGACCCTGACCTGCTCCGCTATGCTGACCTGAAGCCTGTCCTGACCCAGATGGGCCTTTCCTCACAAATCGGGATCCCTGACTGGGCTGTGCAGGAGATCTCTGAAACTGCTGCTGCTGCTGACTCTGCTGCTGAGTAGGGCAGGGCTGCTGAACTGAGCCCGCCTCACTACGATCATTCCCATGCACTGGACAAGATCTGGCCAAGTGACCCGGTTGGCCACAACGGAAACAAGCTGACGCATGACAGTCTACAGGAAGATGACCCGGCTTACGGCAAAGGTGACAAACAACATCTGCCCAATTAGACAACCCCAGGCGACTTCACTGCGATTGCTGCTTCTGATTTTGCTGAGGACGAAACTGATCACGCGCCCTTTTCTTTCAGAATCTACCAGATGAATTGCTTGAAGTTGAATACTGACCTCTTGGCTCCCAAACTTTCACTTCCTTAACTGGCTCACATTGAGACTCAATGAGCCTCGCGCACTCCACCAAATATGAGAAGATACGAATGTGATGCCCCACCGTGTGGCGCTGAATAGATAGATGCAATCCTTGCTCGAACCTCTTGCACTTCTTCTCCTCCGAATTTACCCAATCGTGGGCAAACCTTGACAGAGACTGAAACTTTGTAGCATATTGGTTCACCGACATTGACCCTTGTTCTAGCCTCTCAAATTGCCCACGCAGCTTGTCGCGAAATGATTCCGGAAAATATTGGCTTTCAAAGGAAGCCTCAAAGTCCATCCAAGACATGCCAACCAAAGGATCGATAACTCTTTGAGGGTTAGCACCCCCAAGCACCCGCATAGCGTCACGACGTCCATTTACCAACGTAGACCACCACTCACTAGCCTCGCCAACAAGTTGGAAAGAAGCAAGTGAAATCCGAATTTTGCTGTCGCCGATCTCTAGCATCTCGAATATTTTTCTCAACTCGGAAAGCCAATGATTGGCCTCTAGCGGATCCACTTCGCCATTAAATTTTGGTGGATCCATATGACGAAATTGACGAAGAGCATCTGACAAACGAGTACCCGCTGGTTCCCTAGCTGCTGCAACATCTCTACTAGCTTCCACCACCGCTGTAGCAATATCGCGAATGAACTGACCGGCGTTGGCCACACCTCCAAGTATGAACCCTTCATCCCTAGCCTCATCAGTGTGCTCTCTTTGTTGCCCATTAACTTCCTCACTGTTAGCATCAGGAATTTCCAACCCATGGCGACCACCACGCCCCTTATTTCCACCACGACGACCGGCCATTTTCTAAGAGACAAGAAATATGGAAAATATTTAGGAGCAGAATAGGATAATCACAACAATCAACAAGAAGAGCACTAGGTACGATATCGATACGATGGTACCCAACAAAGGATCGACTCAAGAATACCCGGATCATTACACACTTGGAACTCAAGAAGATACACATTGACCTTACCCCAAAACACTTCAAGATCCACAACAGTCGAAGGTTCATGATCGAATATCAATGCCCTACTTTTATGCCATGCACACGCAAGCAAGCAATCATATGCAATATAACATAGTCATATCCCGATGCACCCATGTAGGACTATGTGTCCTTTTTCCAATATCCTAAGTTTTCGCAACCTATTGCTCTGATACCAACTGTAACACCCTTGAAATTTAACAACATATTTTTTTTGAAAGCATGGCATTGAGCAATAATAAGTAAAACACTAATGATGTAATAAAACCATTCCCAAAGAAAGTCAAGCAAACCAAGCCAACCCATACATGAGTCTAAGAGAAGTACTACGTGTGTTACTTATTACAAACCATGAAATTTAAAAGAGAAATTGAAATACAATGCAACTAAGGATCCATCCTTGGATAATGCTTCAATGCTCCATGCCTTAATCAAAATGAACTTGATCCCCGTCAAGCTATGCCATCGGATTTTTACCTATAAAAGAAAGGGTTAGGCCACCACTACCTAGTAGAAAACCTCAAACAAATATGACATATGATTGTATTGTACAAACTGAGCTAAGTGCGTGCATAAAAATAGGCGAGGTATTGAAGAGCGATAATAAGGAAAAGATAGACATTTTCTAAATCAGCCGATGGCTTTTCCAGAAGAGATACCAACAACATTTTCCAAGATGTCAAGAAACTTTCCAAGATACCAAGCTACTTCCCAAAGTGACAACAATACGTTCGAAGATAGTCAACTACTATCTAAATCAACAAGTTATGTTCCAAGGCACCAATTTTTATCCAAGTGTTCCATTACGTGTGTTCGGGTCAATCGACATTTTACCATAATGTCAAAGGTTACCAACTTTCCAAATGTTCCAAGATCGAACAAGTATTCTCAAGAGTGCGTAGTCATTCCGTCATAGAGGCTCGTCAACCTCTACACGTCTATTCCTCGATTCCCCGTCCGTCGGGGGGGTTTAGTACTACCCCCATTGCGCAATATCATGGGAGACCCCTTTCGGTACATCCCAAGGCCTCAACCTGAATCCAAGAGCACTCGACAATTCTTATTCCTCCAAAGAGTCCATGGGCCAAGCCTAATTCATGTTTCTCGTGACAATCGTCAAATTTCTAACTTAAGGCCCATGGCCTAAATACCAATTTCATGTGAGTTCCAATATACCAATGTAATCAACAACCATTGAATTTCATAGAAACAACAATAGAACCCATTTCCCCCAAATCCCCAAAATTGATTAGATTATGGTTCATGGAATTAAATTAGGGGTTTTGCTCATAACAATCAATTTGACGAAGTACTAGTCATAGGATGTTTGAAGGGTTAAGAATCAACCAATTAACATGAGAAATTTCATCATTTAAGACCAAACCAACCCTAGACATGAAATTAACCCACTTTTTACAATAATCTAGAGGATTGAAGGAACAATACAAAAATGTGTACATATAGGTTCAAGATCCCCTACCTTTGCAAGAAATAGTAGACTTACAACCACCTTGAAGCCTTCAACCACGAATTTGAACCAAGCTCAACAATGGAGATAGCTTGCAATGGCCTCCATTCAATGAAGAACACCAAGAATCCAAGAGAAACCTTGAGAGATTAGTAGATTTTGAGAGAGAAATGGGTTTTAGAGAGGTTTTGAGATAGAATAAGAGAGGGTTGCGCACTTGGGATGACTTTAGAAAACCCTAGGACCAAAAAATATGAAATCCCGAACTTAAAACACAACACAGTGCACATTCCCGTCCGGACGACACGCTCCCCGTCCGGACGAACCGGCCCCGTCCGGACGACCTCCTCTTCCTTCCGGACGAACATTGCAGGCTTCTTCTGGACGAATTTTTGAGTTCTGTAACATGCCCCGTCCGGAACTTTGGCTCCCTCGTCCGGACGGACGATGAAAAAAGTGAGCAGAATGCTCCCAAACTGCTCCCGAACCATCTTGACACCACCTCGAGCACTTCCCCAAGCTTTCCCGAGCCAAACAACGTCCCTCAAGTGTACCACGACGTCCTTGAACGTTCCAAAAGACTTTCCCAAGCAAAATTTAGCGAACGAACTAGTTATTTAGCGAAATTACAAGCGATTTGGACGAGGATATAACTAATACTATCGAATTAGAGAATATTAATCGCGCTAACATTTTAGGAGTGTTACACTCACTGTAAGCGTGAGCAACCAAGAGATTCACTTCTTGATCGTAGAGGGTCCTGACTCCTCACATGTGTTGATAACACTAAGTTAGAGTGATAGACATCACAATTTTCCAAGTATTATGTAAGAACTTAAAACACTTGTTTCCAACTTATTAGAACCTTTTAAGACCCCAAATACTTCCATTAGATTCCTTAAACCAGACCAAGCAAGACCCAAAACCATGACAAACCCCAACCAAACATTCGCAGATACCCTCGTCTGGATAGGCCAACCCTTCGTCTGGACGGCCAAAGTCTTGGTTCGGACGAAGCCTCTTGATCTCAGAACTCCATATTCTCTGGTACCTCGTCTGGACGGGCCTATCGCTTCGTTCGGCGACCCTCTCCGAAAAACTATTGTTTGAGCAGTTTTCGAACATCATCTTCTCCAACTCTAATTTCCCTCGATCAAACCTCCAAACCTTCAAAAATTAAACCACCTCAAGTGTGATAAATATCTATACCATTAACATACTCAATCCTAAGCCTCAAAACTCAACAATTTCATTCTTAATCAAGGATTTATAAACTAGATCTATAAATTTATGTCAAAATGAGATTAACACTAAATAATTGATATAACCCAAATCTGAGCCAAAATCAAAATACAAAATTAATAGAGATAAACTCACTTACGTTAGGAACAAGATTTGTGAAGGGTTCTTCTTACGATTCTCACCCGAACACCTTCAAATCAAGGAATCTCCTCCTATCCCTTTCTTCCTTCCTCTCTAGCCTCCTTAATCAAAGTGATTATGCAAATGAGAGATTAGGGTAATACGCTAACCATAAACAGATTTTATAACCTAAAGACCATCTTACCCCTCTTACTAATCTCTTATTACCCTTGTGTACCACCCTTTAGACTTTTATATACTTAGGGATTATATATATATATATTTCTTAAATCCTTACTTAATTAATTATAACTCCCTTAGCAAATGGAATGAATATTATAAATCCCTAAACTCTTCCTTTCTATTATTAATTAATCCATTAAAATATATTGGAATTGATACGGGTGTGACAACTCACCCCTCCTTAATGAATTTTCTCCCTCGAAAATAAAATAAATTACATATCTGAATTAAATAGTTGCGGATACTTAGATCTCATCGCATCCTTGCCCTCCCAAGTGGCCTCTTCTACGCAATGATGCTTTCAAAACACCTTCACCCAAACAATTATTTTGGAGCGCAGAACTTGCTACTTTCGATCAATAATCTTCACTAGTTCCTCGGCATAAGACAAGTCTTCACGAACTTCCAATTCTTTATTCTGCAAGACATGGGAAGGATCTCCAATGTACTTGCAAAGAGCGGACACATAAAACACGTCATGCAAATAAGACAATTCCATCGGCAACAACAAGCGATAAGCAGTAGTGCCTACCATTTGCACGATCTCACATGGCCCAACATATCTTGGCACCAACTTCCCCTTGCCTTTGATGGTTGTCAGTATAACCATTCTTCCGACTCTGAGCAACCCGCAATATTTCCTGAATCAATTTGACACCATCTGCAAATTGCTGGATCAATTCTTGACCCAACAACTGATGATCCCCGACTTCACTCCAACAAATTGGCGTACGATAACGCCTCCCATACAAAGCCTCATACGGTGCCATGCCAGTACTGGTTTGATAGCTGTTATTGTAAGCAAACTCCACTAAAGGAAGATAAGCATCTAAATCCCCTTGAAAATCAAGAACACGTCCTCGCAACATATCCTCCAAAATCTGAATAGTTCTTTCTGACTGACCATCTGTCTGAGGATGGAAAGTTGTACTGAACTTCATAGAAGTTCCCAAAGCATGCTACAAACTATGCAAAACCTCTATGTAAATTTCGGATCCCTGTCGCTCACTATTGACACAGGAACTCCATGCAGCCTAACAATCTCATCAATCTATAGCATGGCATATCTCTTAGTCGTATAAGTGACTCGTACCAGGAAAAAGTGAGCTGATTTGGTCAACCTATCTACCACCACACAAATAGAATCAAACTCTTGACTACAATGCGACAATCCTACAACAAAGTCCATCGTTACATGCTCTCACTTCCATTCGAGTATCAATAGATTTTGAAGCAATCATGCCAGTCTTTGATGTTCTATCGTTACCCTTTAACAAGTCAAGCACTTGGACACAAATTCAGAAATATCCCTCTTCATACCCTTCCACCAAAAGTTCTCTTTAAAATTTTTGTACAACTTATTGCTACCCGGATGCATGGCATAAGCTGAACTATGTGCCTTCTCCAAAATACTGTTTTCAACTCAAGATTTTTCAAAACACACATTCTATGCCCAAACATTAGCATGCCATTGCTACCAATTTTAAACTCACTTTCTACGCCATTAAGTACTTGCTGATTCTTTTTCTTCAATATCTCATCTGATTCCTGCTCCTCTCGGATACGATCCACAAAAGTCAGACGTACTGGAAATCGAGCCAATAACACATCCTCACTATCCAATTCCAATTCTACATTCAACTTTTTCACTTCACAAAAAATTTCAATTCTCGCACATCTGACACAAGACAAGTCGCCTACAAATTTTCTACTTAAAGTATCGGCCACCACATTGGCCTTTCCTAAGTGATAGTTAATCGAATAATCATAATCTTTAATAAGCTCCATAAATCTCCTCTGTCTCAAATTCAGTTCCTTTTGAGTGAACAAGTATTTGAGACTTTGGTGATCCGTGTAAATCTCACATGTAACTCCATATAAATAATGCCCCCATTTCTTTAAAGCAAACACCACTGCCGCCAATTCCAAGTCGTGGGTGGGATAATTCAACTCATTTGGTTCCAATTGCCGAGAAGTATAAGCAATCACATTACCTCTCTATATTAACACACGTCCCAACCCGCGCAAGAACACATGATTGTAAATTACCATATCGTTAGTACCTTTTGGAACTGATAAGATCGGTGCCGATACCAACTTCTTGTTCAAAGTTCGAAAATTGTCCTCACATTCATCCGACCATACAAATTTGACATTCTTCCTAATAAGTTTCGTCATAGGTAATGCAATAGCAGAAAACCCACGAATGAAATGACGATAATACCCTAATAACCCCAGAAAACTTCTGATCTCGGTCACACTAGTTGGTGTTGGCCAATTCACCACTTCCTCAATCTTCTTGGGATCCACCCGAATGTCCTCACTAGATATAACATGCCCCAAGAAAACCACACTCCTCAACCAAAATTTGCATTTACTGAACTTGTCGCACCGGGGAAATTTTCAGTCCTTCCCTCACCTCCTTACGCGGAGGAGTCATTTTTCGAGATGGAAATTCCATGCTATTGGGTTGTTTACAATTTTGTTTGAAAATGAATGATGGTCTGATTGCACTGTGGGTACCAGAATCTGCCAGAGTGCTCTATTGGACTACTATACCTTCGGCTCCTAGAAGTCGGTTGAACCCGGAGGCTGGAGTGGTCCCTGTAAACAAGTAAATGGGGGTCCTGCTTGGCTCCTGCAACACAAGGGTGAGTGCCCGCCGGTGGGGTTTAACCAACAGGGCCTCTGATGCTTAAGTTAGAACTGATTGGAGAGGTTAAAGCACAGAACGTAGGAGGCCGGACAGTCAGCGGTCGGAGATCCAGAATTCAATCCGGGGGGGCTGTGAACAGTACCCACGTGGGGTATTTATAGGGAAATGTTGGCTTGGGGCTCACGAATGGCGAGTTGGCCGCTCGTCACGGGCCTCATGATGGGCCTGGACGGTTGGTGGGTCGGGTCAGGTCGTACGGACGGGGTAACATTGTGAATTCCCCACGATAAAGACAGGAGGGAAACCCTCCGGGTGGTCCGGTCCGTTCGGTAATGAATCGGGGGCGGCGTTATAGGCTGCCGAAGGGCGCAATTCAGAGGCCAAGGGTCGGTCGCAGTGCTTATCTTTCGGTGTGGTCGGGCCGGCCAGGCCGACCTGTTTGTGTTCAACTTATATCTTCCTTTTTCTTCCAAGGGCGCGGGTCCGGTCACCACAATAGCCCCTCAATCTTTCCCAAAGTTTTGGAAAAGATTGAAATCAGTCAACCGGACGCCATGCCACCGGAGGTAGGTGACGTTAACTTTGCTGATTGTTTCGCGTGACGTCTCCTGGCATATGTCGGGCCATCGCACAGGTACGGCCGTCAAGAGCCGCCACGTGTCGCTAATTTATT
>NMUG010001574.1:0-17577 GCA_002855965.1 Monotropa hypopitys | reverse complement strand
AAAAGAAAAAAAACTCTCGTCTATCCAACCATGCTATCTATTTATAAGTATCTTAAAATCTTCTAGAAGGATTCCCTCCAAATTGGAGGGAATTGCAGTGAAGACCCCCGAAATATTTAATAGAATACGTGTAATAGGTGATTAAGTAACATTTAAAATCATACAGGACACTTGGTCTTCTAGAAGACTAAATATGCTCTACCGGAAATTTGAGACCCAACATTTAAATAGTTCTAGCCTTCAACTGGATTTTCTGGAGATGGGTTCTGGTTCTTCTGGAAGATTAAAACTCTCTTCTATCCAGCCTGCAATGTTGATCTTCTGAAAGTTAAATTCCCTTCTACCTGAAGATGGAGAATCATCTTTTCTTCAATTCTAGCCTTGAGCTGCTTTTTCGGGAGATTGGAGATACTCTTCCGGAGGAGTGACACTCAATATCTTCTGTTGCTCAGCTTTAAACATGGTTTTTCGCAATTTTCGTTTACTCCTCTCCCACATCCACCAAGCTTCGATTTTTATGCCTCAAATCTCAAAAATCCTTCAATACACTTGATACAACAATCACCTAAGATGTATATAAACATCTCCTACACATTTGTGACTTTAAAACACCCAAAAACCTAATCAAATCATGGTTTTAACCTAAGTTTTCTCCAAAAACGGGTTAACATCTAATCTCCTCAAAAATTGAGATTAATTTCCAATTAATCTTAATTGATTTCAATTAAAATAAAGGAAATACACTTACCAAAGATTCCTTAAGCAAAACTTGAGTAGAGTCCTAGCAAAATCCCTTCACCTTCCCTTGCAATATGGTTCTCCCTTCTCTCTCTTTCTCTCTAGCCTTCAAGTATGATTAGTGTGTATAATTAGGGTTGGGGATTAACCCCTTAATCAGATTTTGGGGTCATTTGACCCTTTTGCCCCTAGTATAACCCTCTATTCACCCTTGCCTACTCCCTTTAACATTATATACTTAGGCTATTATATATAAACTTATATTTATATAAAAGTCCTTATTTAACTAATTAAAGTCCTCTTAATAAAGAATAAATATTATTTCACCTTCCCCTTTCTTTTATAAGTATTTTATTAATCGATTTAATATATTTAAAATTAAGATGGTTGTTACAACTCTCTCCCACTTAAGAAATTTCGTCCTCGAAATTATGATACTTAGCCGATACGAAGAGATACTGATACTTTGTCCTCATAGCATCTTCTCCTTCCCAAGTGGCTTCATCCACTCCATGATGCTTTCAAAGTACTTTCACCCAATGAATTACCTTGGAGTGCAATACTAGCTCCTTCCGGTCGATGATCTTCAACGGTTCTTCTGAATAAAATAAATCTTCCCGTACTTCCAAAGCTTTGGTTCTCAAAACATGAGAAGAGTCAGCAATGTATTTCCGAAGGTTGGATATATAAAATACATCATGCAAATGGGACAACTCTGTGGGTAATAACAACCGATAAGCCAAAACGCCTATCTTCTCTACAATCTCATATGGTCCCACAAACCTCGGTGCCAACTTCCTCTTTCCCTTAAAATGAACAATGCCTTTCCATGGAGATACTCTGAGGAAAACCTGGTTACCCACCTCGAACTCCAATTCTCTATGACGATTGGCATCATAACTCTTCTGCCGACTCTGAGAAATCCTTAACTGTTCTCAAATCAGTTTTACTCCATCTGCTGATTGCTGAATTAATTCTGGACCCAACGACTGGCGCTCCCCAACCTTACTCTAACAAATAGGCGTACGACATCGCCTTCCATACAAAGCCTCATACGGAGCCATCCCAATACTAGACTGAAAGTTGTTGTTATAAGACAACTCCACAAGAGGAAGATAATCATCCCAAGCACCCTGGAAATCCAGCACACAACCACGCAACATATCCTCCAGTATCTGGATAGTCCTCTCCGACTGCCCATCTGTCTGAGGATGGAAAGTCGTATTGAACTTCAAAGAAGTCCCCAAAGCATGTTGCAGACTATACCAAAATCGAGAAGTAAATTTTAGATCGCTATCACTAACAATAGACATAGGAACCCCATGCAAATGGACGATCTCGGCGATGTACAGTTTAGCATATTTGTCGGTGGAATTTGTAGCACGAACCGGCAAAATGTGAGCAGACTTGGTCAATCGATCCACCACCACCCAAATAGAAATGAACCCTCTTCTGCACCTTGGCAACCCAACCATAAAGTCCATGGTTATGTGCTCCCACTTCCATTCCGGTATCGATAGATTTTGCAACAACCCTGTCGGACATTGATGTTACACCTTAACCTGTTGGCAAGTTAAGCATTTGGCCACAAACTCTGCAATATCCCTCTTCATGCCTTTTCACCAAAAATTCTCTTGAAGGTTCCGATATAGCTTATTACCACCTGGATATATGGCATACGCAGAACTATGAGCTTTTTCTAAACTACTGTGTCTCAAAGCAATATCATTAGGAATACACAATTGTGTTCCGAATAAAAGCACTCCATAACCATTGACTCTGAACTCACTATCAATGCCCTCACTCACCAACTCCTTCTTCTTCACCAAAAACTCATCTAAGTCTTGGCCTGCTCGAATTTGATCCACAAAAGTAGGGAGAATAGAGAAACGAGCCAATAATGCATTATCAGGACTCACCTCAAAGGCAATATTCATCTTCTTCACTTCACAAAAATTTTATATTCGAGCACATCGGACACAAGATAGGCTTCATACAGATTTGTGACTCAAAGCGTCTGCAACAACACTGGCTTTGCCCGGATGATAATGAATGGAGCAATCGTAGTCCTTAATCAGTGCCATCCATCTCCATTGCCGCAAGTTGAGCTCTTTATGAGTAAATAAATACTTGAGACTTTGGTGGTCAGATAATATTTCACATGTGACCCCATATAAATAATGGCGCCACTGTTTCAAGGCAAAAACCACCGCAGCTAACTCAATATCATGCACCAGATAATTAAACTCATTCGGTTTCAACTAACGAGACACGTACACAATCACCTTTCCCCTTTGCATCAACATGCATCCTAATCCCCATAAGGAAGCATCACTATAAATGACCATGTCATCCATTCCCTCAGGAACAGACAATATTGGTGCCGTAACCAACTTCTCCTTCAAGGTATGGAAACTGTCTTAACATTCATTGGACCACAGAAATTTCACATTCTTACAAATCAACTTTGGCATGGGCAAAGCAATAACCGAAAAACAATGAATAAACCGGCGATAATACCTTGCTAGCCCAAGGAAACTGCGTATCTCCGACACAATAGTTGGCCTCTCCCAACTCACCACCACTTCCACCTTCTTTGGATCTACTCTGATCCCATCCAAGGATATAACGTGGCCCAAGAAAACCACATCTTATAACTAGAATTTGCACTTACCAAACTTCCTGAATAACTGCTTCTCTCTCAAGGTCTACAACACTATTCTTAGATGTCGCTCATGATCTTCTTCACTCTTGGAATACACCAATATATCATCAATAAACACTACCACAAACGAATCCAAGTAAGGTTGGAAAACCCGATTCATAAGGTCCATGAACACCGCAAGAGCATTAGTAAGGCCAAAAGGCATCACCATAAATTCATAATGTCCATACCGTGTCTGGAATGCAGATTTAGTTACATCATTCTCTCTAATCTTCAACTGATAATACCATGACCTAAAATCAATCTTAGAAAAGATAGTTGCTCCCTGCAATTGGTCAAACAAGTCATCGATCCTCAGTAGTAGGTACTTGTTCTTTACTGTCACTTTGTTAAGCTGGCGGTAGTTTATACATATCCTCGTAGACCAATCTTTCTTCTTTACAAACAGAACAGGAGCACCCCACAGAGACATACTAGGTCTAATAAAACCCTTGTCAAGATACTCTTTCAGTTGCACTTTCAATTCCAACAACTCTGTCGGTGCCATTCGATACGGCGCTATAGAAATGGGACTTGCCCCTGGAACAAGTTCAATAGTGAACTCAATCTCTTGATCTAGCACGATTCCCTGCAACTCATCAAGAAACACATCTGCAAAGTCACATATGACTCAAATATCTGCAATACCAGTACTTTGTTGCTGAGTATCAACCACATGTGCCAAAAATCCCGAACAACCCTTGCTCAATAATGCTCTCGCCCGAATACTCGATATTAGTCGAGCTTTCCCCAACACTTTTTGACCACAGATCTTGACCTCCTCTTTACCCAGAATTCGGAAAACTACCTCCTTATTCAAACATTCGATCACCGCATGATATGAGGATAGGAAATCCATACCCAAGATGACATCAAAATCAGTCATGGGTAAGGGAACTATGTCTACCGAGAAAGGCTTCCCACCCAACTATAGTTCACACCCATAATAATAGGAGTTCACGAGTACAGACTCGCCTATAGGTGTACAAATAGTCAAAACATAAGGCAGTGTAGAAGAAGCCTTGCCTAGCATCATACCGAATGCTATAGATACAAACGAATGTGTCACACCAGAGTATATTAATACACGTGCATAATGTCCAAATATAAAAATAGTACCTATGACCACTTCTGGTGCTGCCTTAGCTCCCTGACGAGTGACAACAAAGACTCGCCCTGGTTTAACATTGCTCCCAGAATTATTGGCCGCACCACCTGATGATCCACCCACTGCAGAAGATGTCGGCCCACACGGCTTAGAGCATTGTGGAGACTTGTGTCCCCACTCACCACAGTTATAGCATTTAAAGTCCTTCCTCTCAACTTTAGGCCCTGGACAATCTCTGATAAAATGCCCCTCTTTGCCACATCCAAAACAACATCGATTATCATTAGGAGTACTACCAACTGATTGACTCCCATGGTTCTGGTTACCATCACTTCTTCCCCAATTGCCATGTGACTTAGAGCCACTGTGGCTCTTCTTGAATGAGGGCTTGTTAACTCCACTCTTGAATCTTCCACCTTCACTGGTAAATTTATTTTGCCAAACTCCACCTGCTTTGCCCTTATTCGCCCTCTACTCCATCATCCGCTCAACGTCTATTCCAATGCGTCTTGCCATACCAACAAGATCAGCGTAATCAATTTCTCTGAAGGAAGTCAATCTAGTAGCAATGTTGAAATTCAAGCCATGCCCGAAATGCTGACAACATTTTTCATCCATAATCACCAATTCCACAGCAAAACGGGATAAAGCTGCAAACTTTGCCTCATACTCTTCCACTGACATAAATACTTGCTTCAAATAGAGGAATGCGTTCTTTTGATCTAATATGTATGTCGCTGGACAATATTGATCATTAAAGCCTTTCACAAACATGTCCCAAGTCATCACACGAGGAGCTACAACAATCTCCCTAATCACCGGCATCGTTATCTGCCTATTGTATGCCTCACACCAAAATAATGCTTCTCCCTTCAAGTTGAATGAGGCCAAATTCACCTTTTGATCATCAGGTACACCCATAGTGGAGAATATCTTCTCAACTCCTCGCAACCACTCTTCTGCCAATGAGGGAGATATTGTCCCCTCAAACTCCACAGGACAAAGGCGTCAAAAACGATCAAGTATGCTTGTTACAGCCGCACCTGCCCGTTGATGCTGCTGCCACTGCATAAATGCAGCTTGATTCTTCAGAAACTGGGCCATAGCAGTCTCTACTCTCTCCACATTAGTCATAACGGAAGGATTCACCAGTGCCCGAGGTTGGTTTACCTTTCCTTTAGCAGGACCAGTCAAAGCGACATCTTCCACGTTATCCATTACAATTCTGTTTGTCATACGCCAACTCGTCAATACCAAAATATAGAATCACATAACACATAATATGCCATATCAATAGAAAGATTTCAAACCTGCAATACTAGCACTTAAGGGTTCATTACCAATGTTCTATTCCTACACCACTCTAGACACAGGATTCCGGTGCATTGTGCTTTCCCGACTAACTTTCCAAGACCTCTCATTTGAAAATACGTTGATTAGGCACTTTTCAAACCAGATTTTGAGGCAGTCCATCGGGTGCCAAAGTAACACACACAACGGTTTCTGGAAGAATATAACAAACTGACTCAACCTAACTCTCACCTCAAGAGACTCATCATCCTAAGTCACACTTGTTCCAAGAATCTTACAACATGGCTCTGATACCAAGTTGTCACGACCCATCCCAGAATGCCAACAAATAAATAGAATCTAGCGACGAGTCATGACCTAAAAAACAACTACAAGAGAGGTAAAGATATAACACTTTCCCAAACTATCAATCTCAACCAAATAATAAAACTAAGCAGCGGAAAATGACATACTAAATAGGTTCAACTTCACATCACGAGTACCAAATGTGACATTTAATGACCAAAATATAAGGTTCTAAAATAATAAAATGACTACCAATAATACTAGTCTAGACATGGATATCCATCTCACATCCTCACACTACTGAAGGAAGAACAAGGTACTAGAAAAATTGGTAAAGATCATAACTCCAGCTATCCAGAGCAACTTCAAAGAATTGGTAATGAACCCAGCTAAGCTTCATTACATGGATACAATGCCACAACAAAAGAAGACAGAAAAATATCAAGGAGTGTCAGATTTATAGTCAATATACCAAATCATTAGATGCAATGTAAGTAAGAATAAAGAGCAACAAAGGGGTTGTGTCTCTCCCCTGAAACAAGGTTCCAATTACCATATACTCATGCATATGCTCATGTATTGCAATGAAATGTCTCTTTTCTATAAATGGAAAGCTTCTACATACCACCAACACACCAATGCTAAGGGTGAATCAATCAAATCCATTAGCCAAAGGGAGAATAAATCAAGCCCTAGTATTCCATCAATGGAATACGTAGAGTTCAGACCACATTGCCACACATCTATTGTCTCTCCACACCGCAACCGGAATACAACATCCCTATGAAAATGGCATCTACCGTCTTAGGGCCACATTGCTAAGCATCTACTATCCCATAAGCCTGTTGTCAGGGATAATCCTCACGAAATGGCATCTATCATCTTAGGGACACATTGCCAAGCATTTACTATCCCCTAAGCCCGTTGCCAAAGATACGTCAATCGTCACCATATGGTGATATAGATATACATGGATGTACAACATAATGAATATCACACATTCATTTTCCAACAATGTAATAATCTATGCAAATATATAGACATGCTTGCACACACCAAGTAAGTATAATATTAAGTTGCCCTCATCATCATCTAACAAAAGTACGCATGTGATATCATAGATGTTGGGTAACAATACCCCAAAAGTTAACATATAAATCAACATAATCATGTGAATATGTAAATTCAAGAATCTCACCCCCAAAACACCAACAAGTGACAAATAGCATGTGATATCATAAATGGATACACACAATTCATTCAGATGGTCTTTAACTATTAAATAACATGCTTGATCACATAAAGTCACCCAAATCAAGTATACAAGTGCACCAATGGTAAACTGCATATGAAAGAAATCTACACACTCACCTTATGTGCGAGGATCACCAGATAAATCACTTCGTGGTCGTAGAAGGTTCCGGCTCCTCACCTGAATCAATATCATAGTATTAAACTAACATTCGATATGATTTGGTCTTATAATATACCAATTAAATAATTAATTATTTTTAAACTGTCCTTTAAGGTCCCGAAAATAATCCCTAACACCTTCCATAAACGTTCTAGGTCCAAACCCAAGAAAAACCCTAAGAAAAAGCCAAAATTCCCTTTTCGCTCGACATTTTGCTCGAGCAGTCCATGTTCGCTCGCGCGAAATGTCGAGCAGTCCATGTTCGCTCGAGCAAACCCTACATTGCCCTTGCGGTACTTTATTTTTTAAACCAACATTTTATTAACCAAATTCAAAGATTTTTCGGCCAAGAAAAAATAAAATAAAAATATTTATAAGGAATGAATTGAATTCTGAATTTTTGAATTTGAAAGAAATTGAATTTAAACTTTTAATTAAATGACTTGATTTTTGAATTTTAAATGAAATGAATTGATTTTTCTTAAACAATTTTGTTATTTAAATGAATTGATTTTTAATTGTTTTTATATTTATTCTTTAAATGGACAGAATTTCAGATTATCGATTATATATATTTCTTGACATTCCAAAGGAAATAATATGTAAACTAGTGTAAACTAATTTACAAATTATTTCCTTGATCCAATATATCTAGCTACTTAATTTGCCAGTATTTCGGATCAAAAAAATTGATTATTAAAATGTTTTTTAATTTTTAAATTCCAGAAAACATATTAAGTAATCCGGCGAAGCCAATTTACAAATTATTTCTTCGGATCTGAATCTGGTGGTTACTTAATTTTGCCGAGAGATTCAAATACCAAGGAATTGATTATTTGAAGTGTTTTTATTTTAAATTCCGGAAGAAATATCAAGTAATCTGGCAAAGCCGACTTACAAATAATTTCTTCGGATCTGAATCTAGTAGTTACTTAATTTCACCGAGAGAATCAGATACCAAGGAATTGATTATTTGAATGTTTTTGATTTTTTAAATTCCAGAAGAAATATCAAGTAATTCAGCAAAGCCGGCTTACAAATTATTTGTTCGGATCTGAATCTGGTGGTTACTTAATTTCGTCGAGAGATTCAGATGCCAATGAATAATAATAATTTGAATATTTTGATTTTTATTTTGAAATCTCAAGGAAATAATAAGTGATTCGGTATACAACCCTCGATTCACAAATTATTTTTTGATTCAAATCACAAATGCTACTTAATTCACCGGTGATCTAAATCAAGAGATTCGTTTTTCTGAATTGTTTGAGTTTTTTTATTTTAATGGGAAAAAGGAGGATGTAGGGATGGTAATATATATGTATAGATAGATAGTTATAGGTACATATATATATAGTTATATATATACTGCGTTGGCATAGACTAACATAACTGTATTACATAATAATAATATATTGGAAAGACTGGGCTTTAAGAGAAGAGAAAATAAATAAACAAAAACACCAGAGATTCTGGATTTCATAAAATTGATTTTCAAAGATCCATAATCTGACCGAACAGCCGGTCGGCATAAACATATATGAGGCTGAGATATCATCGAATGAATTCTTTAAAAGTCAACTTCATTGTATTATTCGAAGGATGATTTTTCAAGACTTCAATATTTGGCCGAACAGTTGGTCGGCATAGCCATACGCAAGGCCGAGATATCATTTATCGAAATTTTGAATTATCAAACTTTGAATAAAAGTCATTAATATAATTTCATGATGGCGTATATTTGATAGAAAAAATTGCAAGGATGATAGTATATATATATGTACATAGATATATAAATATATATATACCGTGTTGGCATAGCCTAACATAATGGTGTTATATAATAATAGTATACCTAAAAGACCAGGCTTGAAATGAAAAGAAAAGTAAAGAAAGAACAAATACCGTAGAGATTGGATTTCATAAAATTGATTTTCAAAGATCCATAATCTGACCAAATAGCTGGTCGACATAGTCGTACACGAGGCCAAGATGTCATTTATACAAACTCTTTAAATATCAATTCTACGTTATTGATTTTTAAAAATTCATAATTCGACCGAACCACCGGTCAGCATATATCATTTTTCAATGACAGAAAATAAACCACCAGAAAGTTCGATGATCTATTTTCAACGTCCATGTGTATAAAAAATACATTTTCATATCTTTCCATTTTACTCATATGGTGTAGGCATAGCTATACAATGTAGATTTTAATGGAGTAATATACGAATTAATATTTTTCACGCTAAGAAATAAGGATTACATCGCTGTGAGATATGGTAGAGAGAGAAGAAATAAAATGTTTTATATATATATATACCTTGACGATTTACATTTACAAGAAGGATAATTTTGCCGATATTATTCACGTAACTATAATGAGGTATTGTATACGGGCAAATGCCCATACTAATACCAAACTATAATTTAGAATTTCAATCGGGAATTTCCTTATGAATTACAACAAAAATGTAAGTTCTTTTCTGACAAAATTTTGGCAGAGGTTCGGCTAGGTTTTAGGGCTTTTCGGCTTGAAGGAAAGGGGGTTCTCTAGAAATTTGGAACTTTGGTTTTATTGGGATGAATGTTTGATGGTTGGATTTTGTCGTGAAGAGGTGTTATTGAATGAGTGATGAATGTATGGAAAGTTTAGGAATGACTGAGAGTGGTTTGGATTGGATTTGGGCTGGTTTAGGTATGATTTTGAGAGAGAGGTGAGTTTGTATTTGGGCAGAGAGATGAGAGGATGATTTTTGCAGATGTTGGAGGTGTATGGAGGGTCTTGAATTCATGGGCAATTATGTGATAAAGGAACACGAGTCCAATTTGGGTGGTTTCCAATGAATTATTGCCCAAGCATCATTGATGAGCATATCACAGCATGTGGCCCGGACAGAACTCGGACTTATTTAAAGATCATTATATTTTGTATTTTTCTCTTTACTTTAATTTTATTTAATCAAAATAATAAAGTATCCCCCATTTCAATCTAATGGCATTTCCATAAAATCTAAATTCTAATCATATCAAAATCTTGACCCCCTGTTTTAGTATACATTTTTTGAATGACTAATTACTTAAAAACTTTACCTTACTCTTTTAATAAAATCATAAAAGTATAAGGTTTTCCATCTAAAGTTCCAAGGAACAATTGTCGGGATTTTTTATTTTAAAATTCAATATTTTTGAAAAATGATTTTTTGTACTTAGTTAAAATTTTGCGACAGACAGGGTATTTTCGTAAATTTTGTAAATTATTATTTAGACTTTCCGGACTTGCCATTGGTTCTTTTTGGGGTCTAAGAAGAGTTGATACTTGTGCAGATTGGTCTTTGGTGCTACTTTTGGGTTTTGGAAGCAGTTGCATCGGTGTAGCCTTTGTGTGCACCGGTGCAGGGTATTTCTTGGAGTTTGCATCGGTGCAGGGTATTTCTTGGAGTTTTCATCGGTGCAAGGAGTGGTTGCATCGGTGCACAAATTCACTGCTTTGTCCGGATCAAGTTTGCATCGGTGTAGTGGAAGCTTGCACCGGTGCAGGAGTCTTCTGCTGGCTTCTGGTGCATGTTTGCACTGGTGTAAAAAAGGGTTGCACTAGTGCATAGAGATGCACCGGTGCAGATTGGTCTTTGGTGCTATTGTTGGGTTTTGGAAGCAGTTGCATCAGTGCAGCCTTTGTGTGCACCAGTGCAGGGTATTTCTTAGAGTTTGCATCGGTTCAAGGAGTGGTTGCATCGGTGCACAAATTCACTGCTTTGTCTAAATCAAGTTTGCATCGGTGTAGTGGAAGCTTGCACCGGTGCAGGAGTCTTCTGCTGGCTTCTGGTGCATGTTTGCATCAGTGTAGAAAAGGGTTGCACTAGTGCATAGAGCCCAGATTCTGAATCATTAAGGGCATTTTGGTCTTTTTAGGTTGGGGGCTATATATATCTTTGTGTGCATGATTTGGGGTCATCCCCTCCAGATTTTCTACCCTAGCTCTCTCTCTACCTCCCTAGGTCTCTCCTCTCCCTTCTCTCTACCATTTGAGGATCCTCCCAAGCTCCGTTGAAGTTTTGCGAAGGAGAAAGGTCGTTCCCCGCAGCGAGGGCTTTCGGGCAACCTAAGTATCAAAGTCGTACTACAAGATTTTCGGGTAAGTCATTCTTGAAAGTGGTTTTCTTGTGTTAGTTCTTTGGAGACTTTGATCCTCCTTAACTTTAGCTCTCCATTGATGTGTTTAGCTTATGCCGGTGTCAATACACCCTCACCTAGGGTTTTCGCCATTGTTGGAGCTTGTGGTAAATATGCTCCTATCTTGTGTGTATGTGATTGTGTTAGGCCACTAAATTGATTTACACAATTAATATCAAAGGTTTTCTTAAAAACCCATGTTTTGGAAATCATGAAATTTGACATGTTTGACAAATCGAAATTGGACTCATCCTTGCATTGGATTGGAGTAGTCATAGTGATCTTGAGGATAGGTAATAATCAATTTCATGTCTAGGACTTACAATTGGAGTGTTGGAGTTTAATGGGAATTTGGGGGTTTGGTCCTAGGTGTAAATTTAGTGGAATTAAGCGGTGATCTTGGGCCTGCTAGGTGTTCGATAGAATGCCCGAGAGGCACTCGTGGGTGATTCGTGATTTCGTAGAAGTGATGGACCTTGGTTCTATAGAATGCCCGAGAGGCACTTGTTGCATGTGTAGCCTTGAAGTTTTTATTAGGCCCTTATATGTGGTCTTAAGTCTATGATTGAGAAGTGAGGTGACAAATTTAGGTGTCCTTGGTGACTAGGACCCTTGTGTGCCTATATGAACAGTGGGCATTCGGTGAAATGCCTTGGTAAGAAGAATTGGGTATGTGTGTGTGAATTCATCACACTAGACTAGGGAACTCATTCCTAGGCTATCGACACTTGTGGTAGAAATGATTTGGGTGAATTCGTCACCATCGATTTGGGAACTCGTCCCTCGTTGGCAAACTCGTTGCCCTTGATGGAGAATTCGTCTCCTTTGATTCGCACTTAAAATCTACTAAATTCACCTATTAAACAACCAACTTTAAATAACCAAATTGTGAAGGTGGTGTAGGTGACCAAATGATGTGGTCCTTGATTGTTGTAAGTTAGTGCATCCCTCGTGGCACTTTGTGAGTTGGTGTATTCCTCGTGACACCTCGTATTTGGTGCATTCCTCGTGGCACCTCGTATAATAGTGCATCCCTCGTGGCACTTCGTGTATGATGGTGTATTCCTCGTGACACCTTATATGCTAGTGCATTCCTCGTGGTACTTTGACGTGAGTGAGTCAATCCTTGTCCTCGCCAAGGAGACTCTAAATCGATCCCGGGCTTAATGGTTTTCCAAATTGGTTTTCAAAATGATGGTCCACGTTTGGGGTAGGCCGATCCTTACTCGTGGGATGGTTCGATACTCGTGTGACCCTTTCAAAATATAGTCCATTTTTGGGGTAAGCCAGTCCTTATTTAGTGAGGCGTCCGATACTCGTGCGACTTGGTTTCAAAGTGATGTTAAGCCGGGAGTCGAACACACTACTAAAACAAGATAATCAATTCACCAATGTGTACCAATACAGATTTATATATAGAGGATAGTCAGATGCGATATGGTTTAGTGGATTGCGATATTTGGCTAAGTCGTGGAATTAGCTAGTTATCGACATTTAGCTAAGTCGTGGAATTAGCAAACGTTGAAAGCACGGTTCTTTATGGATAGTTGAAGGCGTGGCCTTGTGGTAGATGGGTTGTGTTCTTGGGAGTGTCCTCCCTAGATAGTGCTATGGTCTACCATGTCGTCGTGGTCGTGGTTGTAGTCTTTGGCCTTACGATTTGTACTAGTGTGTGTTACCTAGTTGTGTAGGTGAGGATACTTAGTAATAAGAGGATTGTGACTTGTGTTATTGTTGGCTTTGAGTGAAGTCAAAGGATTTTAGGTTGTCTTTTGGGGACATTTGTGTTGGTGACAGTCTTGGTTAGACTTATACGTCTTGGTTTGGTTAGTGACTTGGTAGTGGTGTTTGGGAATGTGTGAGGCACAGTCATGCTTGGGATTGCATCATAGGAATTCACACCACTTGCACATATCACCATAGTTACGTTTGCACTTGATAGGTGCATATTTGCTGGGTCTTTATGACTCACACTTTTTCTACAGTTCTTTGCAGGGTTGCAGGGTTGGATAGATGGTAGCCCCTTATAGCCCACGGGCATTCCCCTTTATTTAAAGAGTTATTTCATCATTTCAATTGCAAACAAGTTTGTGTAAAGAATTGTTAAAATCACATCCTTCCGCATGTTTTATGTAAATATTTGTAAGGAGGTATGTTTTGCAATTCACGGCCCTTTGTCTTGTGGTTTGGTAAATATGGTTTCAAAATGAATCATTCTTTTATTCTATTTCAAAAAAAAATGTTTTGGAAATTTGGGACGTGACATGGATGTACAGTACTCTCAATATGCATTCGAAAAAAAAATTTGGATTCGAGTTTTGAAGGGTTCACATACTCTGTCAACAATGATGGAGTGATTGAAATCTCATTAATGATGAGTCAAATGTTGGAGATAACTTTGAATCATTATTTCTCCCTTTGAGTGAACTTTCTCTTTAGATTGTTTGAGAATATGATCATGAAATATCAGAGTGAGAAGTTCATCTTGAAAGTTCTTTCAACAAGCCATGCCAATTCGAGAATCAATTAGGAATTTGTTTTTTGTTGTAATATTGGGTAAGAGATAATTATATAAGGCTAGGGTATTTGATAAAATTATGGACGAGCATTCAGTAACCTTAGGTTGCACCATTTTCTGTTTTGATGGCACCTCCTCCTCATTCTTCTTCTTTGAGCATGAGGTTTGATAGTTTCGGAATTATTCTCAAACTCCATTGGGTTTTCCTATGGATTTGTTGGTCCTCTTCATTTGATTTTTGTTTTGTTTTTCTATTTTTTCTGTAGTCTCGTTTGGGTTTTGACTGTGCCGGATTTTTATTCCATTTTTGCTATAGCCTTTTTTTTTAGTTTTGACTGTATTGGATTTTAATACATTTTGCTACAGTCTCTGTTTTGGATTTTGACTATATCGGATTTTTTTTTCAGTTTTGCCATAGTGTCCCCTTTCGAGTTTTGATTGTGCCAAATTTTTTTATTCCATTTTTGCCACAGTTCCCTCTTTTGAGTTTTGACCGTGCCAATTTTTTTTCAAGAGAATGCATTTTCAATTTTTAAAAGACAAATTCTTTTTTGCCCCATTCAGAATGATAATGAATTTCCGTAGCGCTTTAGAGAGAAAGAAATAATTTTTAGGGAGAAGATAAACTTTAAAATTCCCTTCTTTCTTTTATGTGAAAGGGGACGGCGGCCATAGTGATCATCATATTTTCTTTTGATGATGATTTGATTATTTTTTTATTTTTTTATCTGTCTGTCTTTTGCTAGAAAAAGAATACAATGAGATAGAAAAAATGAATTTGAATGCTCTTTTATTCAGATTATTTGGAATAGTAACAGAAAGAAAATATATTGTTCAAAAGAAAATTGCAATCACTAAATTTTGAAGAATCCACCATAGTAGTGTTTAAGCACATCTGCATTGAGTTACTATGAAAATTTTCATCCGTCCATTTCAATATTTTCGTAACAATGTACGAGCCTTGATAATTGTGAGCAAATTTTCCCTTCGCTTTTTCTTAGACTGGAAGGATTCGTTTTAATACCAAGTTTCCTTCATTTGGACATCTTTGGTGACCCTTGTTCTGTGAATCATACTTAAGCAATAATTGAATTTCTTTGTTCTTTTGTCACCCAATTGTGTGCAGGTCAAACTTTACTCATCCCTGAATCCTATGGCTTTTATCAAATGAAAGGTTAAATGCTCAAAGTGGTAAACTAGAGATATTTTTCTTATAAAATGAAACGATCAGGCTCAAAATATTAAAGATGGCCTAAAATCCTTTTCTCGTCATAGAATCACTTGTTTTTAAGACTTCGAAGATTTTAATCATGTGACACGTATAATATTCAACTCATTTCGAAAGAATAGGAGATTTCTGATGAGTATGTAATTTTATTCATTTAAGAGGGTAGCATGTCATTTTGAGATGTGGAATTATTCTCTTCAAAGGATGACAATCTCAAACTTCACTCAGGTTTTATTGTGGATAACATATCATACTGATTTTGGGTGAAGTGTGGGATAACTCTCTTTAATAGAAGAATTGGTTTGAAACTCATCCAGGTTTAATGTCTCCACATTTTTTTGAGATTTTCGAATCATATAAGTGTAGTTATAATGTGTATGTGAGTTTTTTAGTTGTAGATGACGTTAGAGTATTTGACCAAAATTAGCATAGAGAAATTTAATTGCTAAGACATATTATGAAATAACCTAGTTCATGTATATTTGTCGAAATCGAATTCTTTAGAACTTTTGTCTTTCGATTTGCAAAAAAAAAAAGATCCGCATTTATTATTTATTTTTATGCGGGTGGAAAGTCAACCACCCTGTACCTCGACCAATAATGAGGATTTTTACATTATTTTTGGAATTTGCTTAATTCCTATAATTTACTTTTTTTAAAGAAGTTAAAGATTGTTTCCAAGTAATACATATCTCTATCTTTAAAATTGACCATAAGAGGTTACTCTTAAAAACCATACTTTATGTTCATGGTTTTAGCAGGTATTTTCTTGCTCAAGTAGTATTCAGATGCTTACTATTATGGCATGTAAACCCAATTACTTACTTAGCATAAGACAGATAGTGAAACATCATGGTGTGACCATTAGAGGTTGATCATTACCTTAAAAATCCTGATTATTCCCTCCACTTCTTGTAACAGGTAGTAAAGATCAACTTTAGTGATAACTTTACTTGGATGACTGAGCCTCTATATTTTTTAAAGGTTAATTACTTTAGCATTGATCAGGTCTTGGACCTTGTATTAAAAAGAAAATGTTTGAAATAAGTTGGGAGGTAAGGGGGTTGTCCCAAAAAAATTATCCCAATTATGAAGGGCAATCTTTTAGAATCTTAGTAATTGTTGCCCCTGCCCCAATGAATGATTGTAGTATGGGTGGAGGGAGATAGGGATGGCAATGGGGTGGGGTGGGGTGGATACTATGATATCCGCCTCCAATCCACGAACTCCTCCTTCTCCTCCATCCCTGCCCCGATCTCCAATGTGGACCGATTTGTGATATCTATCCCTACTCTGAACGGAGAATGGGGATCCCCAAACGGGGAAACGGGGATCCAAATTCAATATATTTTTATAAAATTACTATATGAAAAATTCATCTCAAAAAATTCATATCAAACCACAAACCAAAAACTCTTAAACATAAAAGTTCATCACCCAAAATATTACAATACCACAAAATAACAAAATTACACATAATAGTTACTCGAAAACCACAAATTAAAATGTCTTAACACATAATTAAATAAAACACAATTAAAATGAACCAATATATAAGAACGAGGCAGAGACGGGGTAGGGAGGGTGCTGGGAACGGGGCGGGGATGGAGATGGGGATGGGGATGGGGACATGTTCGTACCCGCATCCAAATACATCCCCATTTTAAAAAAAAACAATCCCCGAATCCAACCCGATTCCTGAAATAATCCCCGAATTGTCGATCCAAACGGGGTGGGGAACGGGGAGGGGCGGGTTGGAGGAAATTGCCATCCCTAGAGGGAGAGATGAATACAATTGAGTCAGTTAGTTTATCAGATTTGATTTGTGGTTTTGAGATCATTATCAAGTTTGATTTTAGACTTGTTATGTCAATATTTACAGTTTTACTTTTTATTTTTACATTTGTTTTTTTTTTGAAAATATTTTTAAATTCTCTTTTATTTTATTTTTTGAATTTTTTATTTGAAGTGTTTGTTTTGTTTTGCAACCTTAAAATTTAAATTTAACTTTTTTTAAAACTTTTTTGCTGATTTTTATTAGAAAAATATTTTATCCTTTTCTATTTGCTTTTATTTTTGATAGTTTCTATGTTTA
>NMUG010001573.1:0-17579 GCA_002855965.1 Monotropa hypopitys | reverse complement strand
GAGTATCGGCTAGTTCCGCATCGGGGCTCGTCAACCCTTTATCGTGTAGTTCCTGTGTTCCCCGGCTCACCGGGAAGGTCCAGTCAAACCTCTATTGCGCAATGTCGTGTGCCACTCCAAACAATGACACAAGGTAAGCAACCCGAGTCAATAGCCACTCATCAGTTTCTAGTCATCGTATAGAGTAAACAGTCCCTCGTAAAGAGTCAAGTGCCACATTTTCTTTTTATACCATCATTTCGTGTGACCTAGGGCAAACAACCTCCTAGTCAACGTACCAACTCAAAATTTGACTTTCCTTTCCATTGTTTCCAAAACATTTCCGTTTATTCACAAAACGTCCGTTTCCAAAACTTTTCTGTTTCTTTCCAAAAACGTGTCAATCGTTCACAAACCATTACACTTAGTTCGATTTTCCACAAAACGTGTCAAAACACCATTTGACCCACAAACTATCAGATAGTGTCTAAAACAAGCCAAAGATCGAACTCGGAATCAAACGACCAACGTCCTAGGGAGAACGCGACGACCCTAGTCAAAACTCAACGCGACCATTTTAAGTGAACGACAACACCTTGATACTAATTTTATGAATATACAAGACTTGACGGAATTTCGTAAAAACTAACGAGAAGGGCTTACACGCCAACAGTACAAACGAGAGGGATGGAAAACTCTACCTTAATTGGAGTTTGTGAAACAATCGCCGACAAGGAATTTGCTAGAAATTTCGGCATTAACCTGCTCAAAATAGGACAACCGCACTAAGGCGCCAACAACAACAACAACGCAGGAATTCAACAATATCACACCTCCTACTTAAACATTTACCGATTATGATTTATCGACAATTAAACGGGAGAGAAGATATACCTGCCGACGCGACCACAAGTGGTGGCCAATGCCCTGAACGTCGCGCGCCACTGATTACTGTCGCTCGCCAAGGCCGGCACCTAGAATCTGACAGACAGTCAATATTTGTTGACAAACAACTTAAAACACTGAAACGAATGGAATAGAGGCTTACCCACTGATGCGACGCTGCCACTATCGCACGACACCATTCATCCAACCTTCACTGTACCCATGCAATCTACTCCACACCTAGACACCCATTAGACAGCCACTATCGACAATAAACAATATCGTACAGTAAAGAGAGAGGTCGATAGGCTTACCCACTAATGCGAAGCTTCACTATCGCGCACCACTGCTCGTCCACCCTTCATTGTACCTCACTGAAGCCGCGAACCTCAAGCTCAAGTCTGGCCCACTTTCGTCGCGCGAACAGTAATCTTCCATCCTACTTCGCACACAATGTCGCAGCCACCAACCGCGCCGCGCATCGTCAATCGTAGCCGCAACCCTCCTGCATCCCGCGTGCCTTCCTCCACCGCACCATGCCGCATCCCACCACCACTTGCCGCCACACACCACCGCTGCCACACACCACTGCCATGTGTGTGTGTGTGTAAAGAGTGAGGAGAGGGAGAGAGAGAACTCGGTGCAGAGAGGGAGGGAGAGGGAAAGGTCCGATGGGAGAGGGGCTGGGGTGGTTCGTTGCGCGCAGAGGTGAGGGAGAGAGGGAGACCGAGAGTGAAGGAGAGAGAGCCGAGAGGGAGATCGACCGGCGGTGTTGTGCCGGAGTGTGAGAGGAAGGAGGGAGGTGAGGGCGGTGGGAGTAGGGTTCGGGGGCAGGGGTTAATCGAGGGGGAGGAAGAAGATAAAGGGGGTACGAGAGTTTTTCTCCCCCAACTGATACACTTGTATCATTTTTTTGATTTTTGCATTTAAATTAATTTTATTACTTTAATTGATTTTAAATGAAATTAAATAACTCATAACGCTTTCGAATGACTCCCGCAACCCCAAACGAAACCCAAATTTCACCACAACAACTTGCCCGCACTCAGAACACAAAACCCCACAAACCAAGATTTGTCTCACTCAGACAGGATCAGTAGAATAAAATACGAACCGTAGAGAACCGAACGACGGTAAAATTAAATCCCGAGAAAGATTTAATTAATTTTAATCATTATTTTCTTGAAATGGAGGGAAAATAACTAAAATTTCAGGAGTGTTACAAACTACCCTCCTTACAAAAATTTCGTCCTCGAAATTTCCAAGGTAGGAGAATCGAACAGCAATACCACGAAGGGAACAACACCCAAAAGTACCAAACGCTTGAATAAATTCGTGACGAAGACCGGCAACAACAACAAAGGAGTTTCCAACCGAAACAACTCCACCAACGAATAAACAACACCAAAAGAGATCCACAATCAACAACAATTTCACCCAAGACAACGCTCCACAACAACCGCAAACTGAACAAACCCCCAACTTCTTTAAACGCGCAACACACCGCAAGGTAAGGAGTACATCGCAAAACAACACGCCAAAGAAGAACTGATATTACACAAACAACATCGTCCTCTAGAGAGTCAAGAGTTTCCAAAGAAATAGTTTTCGCGCAACCATAAGTCCCAAACCGATCAAACAAGCAAGAAACACGCCCTTTTCGAATAAGAAATGCGATACGAGGTTAAACTGCAAAAATATCGCCCCGATAATTTTTAGAAAAATTCAACAAAATTCTAGAACATACCACGACACAACGTGGACATGCTGGGAAGGATTCCAAGTACTGAAACACCAAGGATACGAGAGGATACGGTGCGGATATGCCGACACGCGAAGGACACACCGAGGATACACCGATATTTCAAAGACACGCAAAGGGCACGCAGACACGGTAAGGATACGCCAAGGATACTCTGGTACGGTACCGATACACAGATACGATACGGATACTCCGATTTTTCCAAATATTTTTCTAAAAATTTTAGAAAAATAAAAGAAAGATTTTTGACTACCACAAAGAAGTCCACAACGACTTTATCACCACGAATGCACAAAACGACCCCGAAATAGATTTTCGAACAAAGTAGGAACAATCCAACCGATACAAAGCAGGATTAGAAAACAAGACAACCTGCAAGGGATGGTCACACAACAACTGTGTCACCCGAATTACACCAAACGACCACAACGCCACCGAAAGCAGAACCGAACAATCAAAATCTTACAATCCAACCCGCACACACCTAGCGCGGTACCAGAATGACTATGAAGTTTGATTTGAGATGTGCTGGCCAGTCACCTTTTCAAAACAATCTTTCATGTTCATTCCTACACCACATGATACAGACTACACACACCGGTCATGCCAAATATCAACACAATCCAAGTCGGTACAGTCGACTTCAAAGAAACACACGCAGTCTATCCCAACGCTCGCAACACAGTTGTAAAACACAAAGTAACTTCATCTCACTGATCACACCAACCACAAGTCAATCTCACAACACACTCTCAAACAAGAGTTCTGAAGAGAGACTGCATCGTAGAACAGAAGTATCCAAATGCAAAAGGACATGGCGTCAACGGGTACGACAACACTCTGGATTCGCACGAAGACACGGCGAACAAAAACAAACGTAAAAAGGCAACCCACGAGACAAGAGTGCACGAAACGGGATACGATTCCCGACAACAAGTTCTACGAAGTAGATAAATCCATACATGCGAGACGAACAACACAACGCTACCAAGACGAAGCGAAACAAGCACCCAAGCCACGATCCACCTTCTATAACCTTTTGCCAAGATGAGAAAGCAACTCTAACCCTAGTCTCCAAATCCCAAGAAACACATGATACCACAATCCATCAGTTAACTTATTCCATCTCTCGAAACGATGACATCAAGTCAAATCCAATATCAACGCTCTAGGTCACCAAGCATGATCACTACACTTCTATCTTTCAACCTAAAACCATTTACTCTCCACATTATCATCACATAAGGCAAGAATCTAAATACTGCTTCTAGAAAGAACCACAAGGTAGTTACACACGTGCTATCACTCTAAAACATCAAGAGGGAACTAAAATCCTCAAACCACTTCCATAGCTCATAACACAACTAAAACAATGACAACTCATCGACAAACACCAAAGTACCACAAAAGTAGGTCTAACATTCAATTCATCTAACAAGTCCCATTGACCAATTGAGACAATTTCAAACTAAGGTTTATCTCCCAAGTGTTCTACAATCCAATCACTGACACAACCGGCTAACCAAATACCCAAATGATCAAACAACCAATTTGCCAAATAGCCACATAACCATCAGTGGACCTACGCAACTCAGTCCATCTTGAAAGACTTCAAGTCACAACTTAGGGCTACCACAAGAACAAGATACCACACTTAAACTCTTTTATCCTTCTCAATCAACCAAGAAGTACTGCAACCGCAAGGCAATAAGTTTAACACAAATCCTCAAAGAATCTCAAACCACAAGCCAAACTCAACTCTCGCATCAAGTAAGGGTATCACATAACTCATATCAACCATTGGCACTAATCCGTAAAAGGAACCTACTATCCCAAGGACATTTCACATCCCATGTGAATTACACACCATTTCTGCCACAACAAGGCCTTACTATACCGAGACATCCTCACTTCCAAAGGAAATATGATCGCTAGACCACCAAGTTCTAACACACCAAGAGCAACCACTAGTCGCAATCCCACAAGTAAGGTCATTCAGAGAATCCACAACTTACACAAAGAACGAACGAGACAGGGAGATCAAATCAATCCCACGAGCGAACATCCATCAACAACCAGGCTATCGAACAAGAAGCCAACCACGCAACTGAAATGGGAGTCAAAACTCGACCATCAGGAAACAGTCGGAGCCAACAGGGCAAACGACGAACTCCAAAGATCAATGTCCAGAAGAGAAATAGTATTTCAAGGCTCACCCACAAGAGCACTATCATTTTCCAACCTCAAAGAACGATTATCCAATCACTAACATCAAGAAGAAAGACATTATCCTACAAGAAATATCGCACGAGGAGTTCATCTGGAATCACGAGAGAGAGAACTCAAGGGACGGTTAACCAATCGCACGCAGAATTTTCATTCTCACTAGAAGAGCAAACGAGAATTCATCGACAACCGTCACAAGTCCAACATCTGCTACAAGAGATAGGCTCAAAAGCCACGACGACAATGACAAAGATTCGCTTCCTATGAAGGGATAGGCTCGACAAGCCACAACTGCAACCACCAACGACCGATATCGAGGAACAGGAAGCCGAATCACCACAAGAGCCAACGAAGGAACTCGTTCGCGCTCTAAGAACTAGGAACTCAAAACAGTTCACCACGACAGAGTAGGTGACAACATTACCAACAAGAGGATGTAACAGGAACACACAAGTCTAGCATCGACAAGATCCTCTAACATATGCCAAAACATGCCCGAAAGTCACCTCAACAGAGACAAGATTTTATTCAAAATCCTAAAAGAGCAACAATAAGACTAACTCGAAAGAGTAGACATCATGTATTTCCAAACCATTTTGTTATTTTGAGTTATAAAAACTTTGTTGTTTAATGAGATCCATGCAATGCACACACATTCAATGCCTAGATACACATATCATGCACCCTAAATGCAATCCCTTAGAGCTACACAAAAGAAACGGTGCGCTCATTGAGACTAAAAGTCTCTCCCAAAGACCTAGGTAAGTCGGAACGAGCGCTCTGATACCAATTGTAACATCCCCAAAATTTGAGACATAATTTTTTTTGAGGAATGTTAAATGTAGGTAACAATTATCCAAACAAAGGTAAAAAAACATCTACCACACACACACACTACCCATTACACTACTTATTACGTCACATGCTCTGCTTGAAATGAAATACAAACAAATGATGCGAATAGGGTTTTATAACATAACCCTGTATAATAATGCATCAACTAAAACAGAAAGGGCCAAAAGGGATTTTATGTGATAATCCCGTACAACGCGACCAACTATAAAGAAAAGAAAGTGCTAAAACTGAAAAGTAAAGCAACCTATCATCTACTGTCCAGTCCAGCTCCAAGTCCAACAAAGGATCCCGCAGCCACTCCAAGTCAAGGAGGAAAAGTCTTACAAAAGTAGAGGGTCAGGCACGACTGCGTGGTAGATATAATCCATCTCCAAACGTCTATACTATTGGAGCGCACGTGAGTGACAGTGCAAAGAATGCAAATCATGCAATGCTATGGATCTCATTAAAGTAAAACATTTCTTTTTCTTTTAAATTCCACATTTGACTCATCGTAAAGAAAACTATTAAAGTACCGTGTCTAACCAAGACTCAAAGAGAAGTACCACACGTCCAACATCTATCAAACCGTTGCCTAGACAAGGCCCAAGGGAATCGTGTCAAGTGTCGACTCACACTAAATAAAAGACTCGTTTTTCCGTTATACAAACGGGTTCCAGTTCCCTTTTTCGTTCCAAGTATCACGTGTATTCCACTTCCGTGCCTTCTAGTAGGAGCAAGGCAAATATCAATCACAATCCATCGAGTATCGGCTAGTTCTGCATCGGGGCTCGTCAACCCTTTATCGTGTAGTTCCTGTGTTCCCCGGCTCACCGGGAAGGTCCAGTCAAACCTCCATTGTGCAATATCGTGTACCACTCCAAACAATGACACAAGGTAAGCAACCCGAGTCAATATCCACTCATCAGTATCTAGTCCTCGTATAGAGTAAATAGTCCCTCGTAAAGAGTCAAGTGCCACATTTTCATTTTATACCATCATTCCGTGTGACCTAGGGCAAACAACCTCCTAGTCAACGTACCAACTCAAAATGTGACTTTCCTTTCCATTGTTTCCAAAACATTTCCGTTTATTCACAAAACGTCTGTTTCCAAAACTTTTCCGTTTCTTTCCAAAAACGTGTCAATCGTTCACAAACCATTCCACTTAGTTCGATTTTCCACAAAATGTGTCAAAACACCATTTGACCCACAAACTATCAGAGAGTGTATAAAACAAGCCAAAGATTGAACTCGGAATCAAACGAACAACGTCCTAGGGAGAACGCGATGACCCTAGTCAAAACTCAATGCGACCATTTTAAGTGAACGACAACACCTTGATACTAATTTTATGAATATACAAGACTTGACGGAATTTCGTAAAAACTAACGAGAAGGGCTTACACGCCAACAGTACAAACGAGAGGGATGAAAAACTCTACCTTAATTGGAGTTTATGAAACAATCGCCGACAAGGAATTTGCTAGAAATTTCGGCATGAACCTGCTCAAAATAGGACAACCGTACTAAGGTGCCAACAACAACAACAACGCAGGAATCCAACAATATCACACCTCCTACTTAAACATTTACCGATTATGATTTATCGACAATTAAACGGGAGAGAAGATATACCTGCCGACGCGACCACAAGCGGTGGCCAAGGCCCTGAACGTCGCGCGCCACTGATTACTGTCGCTCGCCAAGGACGGCACCTAGAATCTGACAGACAGTCAATATTTGATGACAAACAACTTAAAACACTGAAACGAATGGAATAGAGGCTTATCCACTGATGCGACGCTGCCACTGTCGCGCGACACCATTCGTCCAACCTTCACCGTACCCACGCAATCCACTTTACACCTAGACACCCATTAGACAGTCACTATCGACAATAAACAATATCGTACAGTAAAGAGAGAGGTCGATAGGCTTACCCACTAACGCGAAGCTTCACTGTCGCGCACCACTGCTCGTCCACCCTTCATTGTACCTCACTGAAGCCGCGAACCTCAAGCTCAAGTCTGGCACATTGTCGTCGCGCGAACACCAATCTTCCATCCTCCTTCGCACACGATGTCGCAGCCACCAACCGCGCTGCGTATCGCCAATCGTAGCTGCAACCCTCCTGCATCCCGCGCGCCTTCCTCCACCGCACCACGCCGCATCCCACCAACACTTGCCGCCACACACCACCGCTGCCACACACCACTGCCATATGTGTGTGCAAAGAGTTAGGAGAGGGAGAGAGAGAACTCGATGCAGAGAGGGAGGGAGAGGGAAAGAGCCGACGGGAGGGGGGCTGGGGGGTTCGCTGCGTGCATAGGTGAGGGAGAGAGGGAGACCGAGAGTGAAGGAGAGAGGGCCGAGAGGGAGATCGGTCGGAGGTGTTGCGCCGGAGTGGGAGAGGAAGGAGGGAGGTGAGGGAGGCGGGAGTAGGGTTCGGGGGCAGGGATTAATCGGGGGGGAGGAAGAAGATAAAGGGGGTACATGAGTTTTTCTCCCCCAACTGATACACTTGTATCATTTTTTTTATTTTTGCATTTACATTAATTTTATTACTTTAATTGATTTTAAATGAAATTAAATAACTCATAATGCTTTCGAACGACTCCCGGGACCCCAAACGAAACCCAAATTTTACCACAACAACTTGCCCGCACTCAGAACACAAAACCCCACAAACCAAGACTTGTCTCACTCAGACAGGATCAGTAGAATAAAATACGAACCGTAGGGAACCGAACGGCGGTAAAATTAAATCCCGAGAAAGATTTAATTAATTTTAATCATTATTTTTCTTGAAATGGAGGGAAAATAACTTGAATTTCAGGAGTGTTACAATGCCTTCTTCGAGTGTCTCTGTCAAATCAAAGTAGAAACTTCAGTCCACAGGATAAATAATTTGACAAGGAGAAAGGAAATCATGAAATTAAATCAACTGAATAGATAACCCTTTTAAAAAACTTATTAGAGTCTTTAAATAGTCCCTAATACCTTCCAAACGCATCCCAAGTCCATATTCGAACACCCCAAGAAGTTAACAAATTCTACCAGAAAAATAACAAATGGCGACCGGTCCGCAGTAGTATACGCAACCGGTCAAGGCCATACAATAGACCTTACTGAAAAATCACGACCAGTCGACAACGGCACAAGGGACCGGTCACGACATGCACCAAAAGCTTACTAAAAAACCATGATCGGTTGACAGCGGTAACGTGGACTGGTCGACACCTGTGCAGAATTAAATTTTTTTCGAAAATTTTCTTTGTCGAACAACCTTTCCTCCAACCTTCCTAACTTCGATCAATTTGCCTCCAAACCCAAAAATCAAAGGTACCAAAGAGTTCTAAACATGTGTGGACTAAACATACTTGATTTGTAGCATTAACCAACTCTTAAACACCCTCAAATCCCAAGAACTAACCCTTAATCCTAGAGTTTTCCCCAAAAACAAAATTAGTGAAAAGAACTTAGATCTAGTCCATATACGAAGTAGTATAAATACAAAATTTGCATCATTAGATTCGTGATTACCTTAATTTTAAATCACTACTCCAAAAATTGTTACCTCCAGATTTTCCACTATTCTCCAATTTCGCCTTTTTAAATGACTCTCTATTCTCCCGATAATCCTGAATATCTTTCCACATCCTCGTCTCGATATCTACAAGATCTGAATAATCCCTCTCTCTAAAAGATAACAATCTCGAAGAAACGCCCGGTGCCAAACCCAACCTGAAATGCCTACACTTCAATTCTTCCGTACTCACCGTGTACGGTGCATATCGAGACAAGGCAGTAAATCTTTCTTCATACTCACTCACTGACATACTCCCTTGCTTCATGTTTGTAAAAGCCGCCTCCTGCCCAAAATAGAAATTTTTGGGATAAAATTTATTATTAAATCACTGGATAAACCTATCCCAAGTGATAGCCCTGGGTGCAGCCGACTCCGCTCCAAGTGCTGGTGTCACCTCTTGCCTCTTAAAGGCACTCCACCAATTTCTAGTCTCGCCTCTAAAAAGAAAGGTCGCCAGTATCACACTCTGATCTCCCTCAACTCTCATAGTGTCTAACACCAACTCCACCTCCTTCAGCCACTCCTCAGCCACTTTGAAATTATTAGATCCCTCAAACACTATACTACACAACCTTTTAAAGGTATCCAAAAGACTCGTACCCATACCTCTCTCCACATTTTGATTGGCTTGCATTTGAATTAACATTTGTTGGCCCTCTGACAACTGAGTGATAGCGGCCATCATTCGGGCCTCCTCTTCAACTATAGGTTGAACACCCCCAGCATTAAATAGGTTCTCACCGTTCACACTAGCTTCTTCCTCAATCCATTGGTTGTTCTGCTCCATTGTATTCTTGTAAATCACAACACAAGAAACAACATGATAGAAACAAGTATTAGATGTCAAAACTCATGCGTTAGTCAAACACACCTCAATGACTCAATGCATGACTCGACATCCTATGATCCACTACTTAGCCACCCTAACCATTAGCATTTTTTTATACTATGCTTTTCCACTTAACTTCCCAAGACTTTCCATTGGAAGAGAACGTTGATCAGGTGTTCTTCCAATCGGATTTCAAGGTAAGTCTCATGGGTGTCAAAGACACACATAACAGTCACAAAACACTAATACCACAACTCTCAACACTTCCCTCAAACTCACACCTCAAGTACAATTTCCACTTACTCATATGGTCCCCTAACTCGGACCTAGAACCTAAGCTTTGATACCAAGTTGTAACATCCCAAACTTATCATTCCTCCAAAATTTCAGAATTTAAATTTTTTTCTTGAATAAACTCCTCAAATAAGTTCGTTCCCAAAATAATTAAACTGAACAAAGTGTAAGAATTAAAATCTCTAGAAAGAAATCATAATTACTGCAAGTGTTCACTAATCTCAAGACAATGACAACGTGACAAAAGTAACTGAACTATGGTAAAAAAACTCCAACCACAAGTCATCGAATAAGTAACAGTGCAATTCTATCAAAATGCTAATGTAAAGCACAAGGGTCACAAATCCACCATGTCAAAGACCCCAATCAAAAGTCATCCTCCAACATCTTCATTCCCTCAGCTTCGTAGTGGACCGCTGACTGGATACCTATTTCCAAGTCAAAGACAAGGAAACATGGAGTGAATATAACATTTTAACTTCCAAAACTCAAGCAACATAATTATCAAGATTATGCAATTATGAACTATTTCTATTTAGTTAACAAGTGCATCCCATGCATTATTCTTTCCCATGTATGATGGCCGAAACCCTTTTTGAAAGGATTTGAGCATCCCATGCCCTGAAAATAGCTATTGCTATAGGCAATAGTTCGTACGCCCTACGCACGAGAGTTGTGGGATACGCCCTGTGCACCCGTTGGACTTACTCAAGTTGCCAACAATTGGACTTACTATGGTTGCCAATAACTTCACACGTCCCACGCAGGCCATGCATAATACATACTCATATGTTATACTTATCCATATCTCATAACATGCATCTTTTCATTTCATGCCATTCTCATATTATTCTCAATAAACATGCTATTAACAAGTGTAACAATGATCAAAATCAATATCGTACTTGGTACTGTACCATTAAAATGTTATAAACCTACACTCACCGATACCGTCTTTCAAACCATTTCCTTGCCCTTGAGTGAGACCTCAATTCCTTCTTCGAGTGTCCCTTAGGAACTAAGTTGTAGAAGACTTCCTCTTCAAATTCTTACTCCAAGCCCTTTCAAATCTTCAATCTCCCTTGATTCTCATAGCCTCCTTTCTCTCCACTCTCTCTAACTTACAAGAAACACATTCAACATAATGATATTAGGTTAATTATCTTAACCTAATACAGATTTTACACTATTTTACCTCCTTACCCCTTAACTAAACCATAGAATTACCCTTGTGTGCCATTGTTCCCACTTATTTGATACTTATAATACTTAAATCTCATTTTAGACCATTTAATCTTCCTTAAAATTTCCTTTAACTCTATAATCAAAAATGGAATATCATATTCCTTAATCTCCCCGTTGAATATTTATTAAAATATTTTAGATTTATAAATAGACGAGACGGGTATTACAATTAGAATCAGAACAGGAGGAGTCCTCAGAAAACAGGAGTCATACTATATCTCATTCCCATGATAAGCCAGATTTGGAGAGAGTAATTGACTAATGAGACTAGATAATTGAAAGACTGGAGAGAGAAATCCAGGAATTACGAAGAGAAAGAGCTCTAGTTCCCATTCAAATACAAGAAAATGAGCCAAGGAGGAGGCAAAGATATCATCCCCAGTATTCTCGTGATCAATCTAGGGGAAGTAGAGGCCATCGTGATCAAGAGGACAGGCCTGGAAATCATAATTTACCTATGCCAATTCTTCTTGATCAAGTCAACAATACTCAAGGAAGAAGTCATGCATCCAGAAGTCATGTATCAAGTCAATAAATGGATATATTTATCCATTCAGGGAGAGAAATAATTCAATACAAGCAGCAAATAAGAAATCTCGTTCAAGCGAGAAGGCAGATTGATAAAGAAAGGATAGGGCATGATCCAGCACCACCAAACATGAATAAGATTAGAGATTGGCTTAATCGCCAACTTGAAGAAAGAAGAACCACTCAAGAGAATGCCAGAATGGCATTACGACAGATGACATCAATACCCTTGTGTGTTGAAATTGAAAGGTATCATTTGCCTAGGAATTTTGTCCAACCAAAATTCCAAATGTACAATGGGACCTCAGATCCCATGACACATTTAAAGGCATACTTATAGTCAATGAACATGCACTCTGGAGATGAATACCTATACTGCAAGATGTTTGAATCCATTTTAGGTGAAATTTCCCTAAACTAGTATGACACACTTTCCCTGCATTCAGTTATGTGTTGGGAGGACCTTGCCGAGCAGTTTGTGGCAAGATTCCTCACTTACCACAAACCTCCAAAGGAATTTGTTTCCTTGATATCTCTGAAAAAAAATCTGATGAATCCATCAGAGAGTATGCTGGAAGGTACATGAGGGTTTACAACGAGATTGAAGATTGTAGCGAGAAGTATGCAGTGGCAACCTTCAAACAGGGACTTTCTATTCGGGAGATTGCGGGAGTCCCTCACCATGAACCTAGTTAAAACAATGGTGGAATTGATATATAGAATGGAACAACATGCAAAAGTGGAGGAGGAGATTGCTTGGGAAGTAGAGCAATTTGGTCACAAAGCTCATAAAATCAACATTGTGAGTCAGAGAAAGCCAAGAGAGAAAATAAAGCAAGCACCAGTTGCCAAAAAGAAAGAATAAAAAGAAGAAGTGCTCTATGCAGCACGAAAAGCACCAAATCTAGGACCTCAAGCCTATAAAGCCATCCAAACAACATTCAACACTCCGATATATCAGATAATTTGGCTAGTGAAAGATGAGCCATTCTGGAGGTGGACAAAAAAGCAAGCAGGAAATTAAGCCAAGCTGGAAACGATATGTCTTCGTTGCAGCTTTCACCAGGAATTTGGTCTCATGACTGAAGATTGTGAAACCTACAATTTTTTTGGAAGATTTTGTATCTTCGAGGCATCTCAAGCAGTACGTTGAAGGGATAGAGGAAAGCCACGGAGAAGGCCATTGTAGAGAAGTCTGTTGTAGGGAAGAACCATAAAGATAAAAGTCACCAGAAAGTGGATTATTGTCTACAATTGGAACTATCCATGTTATCCATGGCATAATAGATCTGATCTCAGAAAATGGCACATGCCCCCAAAGAAGGAGGGAAGAGCATTCTCATCATGTCTTACATCTCGAGCAGAAGAAGACCAGGTAGGAGGATGCAGAAGAAAAGATTTCCTTTTCTGATGAAGATTTAAATGGAGTACAAGTACCCCATAATAATTCTCTGATTATCACTCTCGAGATTTGTAGATTTGGTACATAACGAATTGTAGTAGATCAAGGAATTTCAATAGAGATCCTATATTTTGATGCTTTCAAAAAGATGGGGATGACAAAATCAAACCTAAAATAAGCTAGGATACCATTGATTGGGTTCAGTGCAGAGCTAGTTTGGACTCTCGGATTAGTGGTTCTACCAGTTTGAGCAGGCAGGGTAATTCTTGATACAGAAATTTTGGTAGTGGACGTTCCTCCTGCCTATAATGTAATAATTGGACGAACGTGGATGCATCAGATGGGAGCAATTCCTTCTATATATCATCAGGTGCTCAAATTCCTAGGTCCCAAGGGAATTGAGTGTATTATAGGAAATCAGGCAACATCCAAGAGCTGTTTTGTAGCATATCTGAAAACAAAGTAGCGGGTTGAGAAAGTAAAATCCATAGAAGTACCAGACCAGTCAGTGTTGGAAGATGTTGGTAAATATTCAGAAGAAAGGGTGGTGGAAAGTTTGAGGAAGACTTTTGCTCACCCAACAGATGAAGAGAGTTATTTCTTGATTGGGGAGGATTTTCAGAAAAGGAAAAAATGATTTGATCTAACTCCTGATGGATCATATTGATGTATTTGCTTGGACTTCCCAAGAAATTCCAAGTATAGACCCGGAGGTCATTTTCTACTGTCTGAATATTAATCCATCTTTCAAGATGATCATGAAAAGGAGGAGGAGGTCGGTAGTACAACATATAGAGGAAGTGATTGAAGAGGTGGATAATATGTTGAAAGCTGGAGCAATTAGAGAGGTGTATTACCCTAAGTAGTTGGCAAACACAGTCGTGGTAAAGAAAAATAATGGAAAATGGAGAGTTTGTATAGATTTAACAGATCTCAATAAAGTCTGCCCCAAAGACAGTTTTCCACTCCCGAAGATAGATCAGTTGGTGGATGCAACGGCTGGGTATAAGAGAATGAGTTTCCTTGATGCATATAGGGGATACCATCAAATCCCCATGTTTGAGTCGGATCAAGAGAAAACTTCTTTCATCACTCCAAGAGGTCTTTTTTGCTACAAAGAAATGCCTTTTGGATTAAATAATGTTGGGAAAATTTATCATAGATTGGACACGAAGATGTTCAAAGATATGATTAGCAAGAACCTAGAGGTGTACATAGATGACATGGTGATCAAATTCCTAGAATCAGAGTCTCATCTAGCATACTTACACCAAGCTTTTGAGGTACTTAGGAATTTCAATTTCAAATTAAATTCTTCAAAATGTGCTTTTGGTGAGAGTTCAGGAAAGGGTTTGGGTCACTTGGTGACAAGAAGAGGAATTGAAGCGAATCTTGATCAGATTACATCCTTGAAGAATCGCCAAAGTCTGACAAAGACTAAGGAAGTCCAGAAGCTTACAGGAATGGTAGCTGCACTAAACAGATTCATCAGTAGGTCTTCAAATAAGTGCATGCCATTTTTCCAACTCTTGAAGAAGCATTCAACTTATAATTGGATAGAAGAATGTGAACATGCATTTCAAGGTTTGATAGAACACTTGGTCAGTCCTCCTTTGATTGTTACACTAGATCCAGTAGATATACTCAAAGTCTATCTTGCAGTATCAGAATATGCAGTAAGTTCAGTCTTGATCAAATAAAAAGATGCTGAGCAAAAAGCAATATATTACATTAGTAAGACCCTTCTAGATATAGAGATGAGGTACCTTCCATTGGATAAGTTAATACTTGCTTTGGTGATAACCTATAGGAAGATTAAACATTATTTCATAGCTTACATAATCGAGGTCCCAACCATCTATCCCTTACAAACTGTGCTAAAAAGCAAGTTTCTTGGGAAGAGTGGCAGCCTGGTCTATTAAGCTCGACAATTTTTATATCTGCTTCATCCTGTGCACGACCATCAAAGGACAAGTTCTAGCAGATTTTGTACAGAATGTTCTCCAGGAAACCACCTTGATCAATAGAAAAAAATAGATCCAATACCAGTAATAGAGCAGGAAAGACAACCAGAAATAACCCAGTCGTTGCCCACACCAGAAGAGGAAAATTCCGACCAGTGGAAGCTTTTTGTGGACGGATCTTCTTAAAACAAGGGATTCGGAGTTGGAATTGTATTATTTTAACCAGAAAGATTAGCATTAAAACAGTCAATTCATTTTTCTTTTCAATGCTTCCAATAATGTTTCAGAATATGAAGCTTTACTTTTAGGATTAGGCAATGCCCATCAATATGGAGCCTGAAATTTGCTCATTCATTGTGGTAGACAACTAGTGGTAAACTAGTTGTCTATAGAATATGCAAGTCAAGATAACCGAAGGGCTTCTTATGCCCAGAAACCAAATAAAGCCTTAGGCCATTTTGAGAAGACAAGGATTGTGCAGATCACATCAAAATAGAACATTCATTTTGATGCCCTAGCATGCCTTGAATCCTCAGTGCCCATGAAGCTTCAATGAACAATTAGCATTCAGTCCCTCGTACATCTAAGCATAGAAAGAAACCTGAGGAAGAAAGCATGGATTTAAATATTGGATCAAGATGGATGGATCCTATTGTTTCTTTCATCAAGCATGTAGCATTTCTAGAAGACAAGAAAGAAGCCCACAAATTGTGGGCCAAGTCAACTAGGTTTTGGCTCTCTCTAAGTCAAGAGTTATACAAGAAGTCCTTCATAGGACCATACTTAAGGTATGTACATCCAAACTTTGTCCACAAATTATCTATAAAATTCATAAAGGAGTGTGCGGTAGCCATGTTGGAGGCTGCTCACTAGCACATAGAGCAATCTCTCATGGGTACTGGTGGCACTATATGCAAGTAGATGCCAAGCTGTATGTCAGAAATTATAACAAGTGTCAAAGGTTTTCCCTTATCATTCATGTGCCTACTGTTGATTTGGCACCATTAACTAGTCCATGGGCATTTGCACAATAGGGGCTAGATGATCTGAATTGCACGTATCTTGTTATATTATGAAAACTTATACAGATGTCAAAGGCCTGTAAAAAGAGGAGCGTCTAATTCAAATTTGGAACCGGAGTCACAAGCGGAATTCTGCGCGGAGTTTTGGCCGGAATTCCGGTCCAAGATTCGAATTTTGATTCTCTGATTGGCTGGCCTTCAAGAGTATTCTAGAAGATATGTTTTGTGCTGGATCAGACTTCAATCCAACGTTCATATCCTTGTGAAGTCTATAAAAGAAGATTGAAGAAAAGTGAAGAAACTTTACAACTCTCCTTCAACTTTCAATCTCTCAAGTCTTCTTCTCTCAAAGCTCTCCAATTTTTTAGCTCTGAAATTTTAGTAGATTTAGAGTAGAGTTTTGGTTTATATTTAAGAGAGAGAACTCTTGTAATAGTTCTTAATTTTCATCTCTCTCTTTTGAAAGATAATCTTAACTTGTAAAGGAGGTGTTGTCTTACTCTTACAAGATTATCTCTTTGTGCTTTTCCCTTTGATACAAGGTTTATACCTTGGGTTTAGATTGGAGACCACCTTGTTGAAGAGGTCTCAAATTGGTTGTAACGGTTGGAGACCACCCTTGAAGGTTCTCAAAAGCTTGTAACCGCCAAGGTAGTCACACGTTGTGACAAGCCTCACGAATAGTGTACCTATCACCGATTGGTGATAGAGTGGACGTAGGTAAGGGAGAGACACGTCCCTATTGAACCACTATAATTCTTGTGTGTATCTCTCTCTCTCTCTCTCTCTTGCACTTTTATTATTTTTTGTGTTGTTAAAATATATTGTTGATCTTAATTCAAAGAATCAAAACAATCCCGGAAACCTCAACCGTTGCCGTATTGCAACAACTTAGGTCTAACGGAAGGGTTTTGGAATTGATTCTAGAATAAGTATAATAATATATTTTAATATATTTTTGGCTTCAATTTTCAGTTTCATATATTATTATTTGTTCATAACAAAAAGGTTAAGCCAC